>LKEA01000083.1:0-35634 GCA_003795315.1 Cytospora schulzeri
AAAGGAAGGATCAGCATCGATAGTACAAGTAAACATGGAGATGTCTGGTGAATATATATATATATACATAAATATATACCACACTATATTCATGACTGCAGGTCGTGAGTGACCGCTAGGAACGATCAATGAGACCTGACTGGGACTTCTCCATGTCTCGGTGTACAGCATACCGCCAAGGAATCACCTAGGTACAATGAACCCTTGTAAGTTGTAACCTCCATATGTGGATATATATTTTGTCACCGAGGGGGCATCTATGCATCTGAAGATGCCAGATGCAGGCAACCCCAAAACGGTGGAGGTTCGAAGTGCTGTTTTGCCTCTGACCCTTCCCCTTGCTTCTGTGGTTGGTGTAACTACCTGACTAGCATCCTGCCACCTTCTGCCCTTCCATCTCTTCCATCTCTTTCATCTTGCCAAAATGCGCACAATGGCGCACAAGGTAGGCAACTCTTTGAGACCCGTCGACCTTGACCCACAGATTCATCACGAGGTTGCGACTCTTTCTGGGGGTCTCCGCGTACTCTGCTTCTCCCAGCGCATTTTCTCCCTCAGAACATCGACTGTCTCAACAAACCCAACCAGCATTATCCTCTGCCCTCTGATGACCTCGGCACCGGCATGTTCCAGCCCGGCATCGTGCATCAGAAGCCCACCCTGCTCGAGGTGGAAGGTCTCACCACGTGCCTTGAAGTAGGTACCACCGCCACGGAAGGACTGATGGTGATTCAGTAGAAGCGAGAAGCTCATGAGACAGCCGTCAGTGTGGATGGCAAGCGAAGCCTGTTTGGAGGGAATGTCGTAGCGCATGGTGGATTCGTCTTCCTCGCCTAAGGAACCACTCCTGCAGTAGCACACCACGAAGAGATCTTTCAACCCGAGATCCTCTGGCCTGAAGCCGGTCGCGCTGGCGATCCTGCTCAACACTCGTTGCAAGACCCATTCCTGCACCTTAGAGCCGACTGTCTCCGCCTTGGGTTCCATATCTGCATTCTCGGCCGCCGTCGGAACAGCGATGCTGAGGTCCGACACGGGCACGTCGGTCGTCGCGAAGCTCTCATGTCTGCCTGTTTGTAGCCCACCCTGCCGCTGCGCATAATCTACCACTGCCCCGATAACTAGCTCGCACTCCTCGACGGAGAAGACATTTCCAACCCGCGTCGGCTGGAGACGCTGTCCCGAGAGGACGTAGGCGGTGCGATTCTGGGCACATGTTCGGCGGGATGGCGGGGGGAGCTGGGCGAGCTTTTCACGTCGTGCTGTTTCTGCTCGTTGTTGGAGCCATGCCCTTGCGTCGCTTGTTTCGCTTTCGTTTTCGGGCTCGTCACTGAAGAGATCAAATTCATCGTCGGATTTCTCCACCGTAGGGGAGGCCGTGGTGGTGCTCTGGACCGAAACGGCCATGATGGAGAAAAGAGTTCAGGTTGGACTTGGCAATTGGCGGGGATATGAACATGTGCAGCACGGTACGTACCCAGGGTACTTTGGCTGTTGATGTGGGACGTGCGCGACCCGGAAATTGCATTGACGCTTAAATGCATAGAGCGTGCATTAGATGCAGTTATCAAGGGGTTGAAGTTATACAAATCATAATTTTAACCATCAACTTGCCAGCCTGCTTGGAAAGTGCGTGTATTCTGAAGCTCTGATGCAAGTAGGCTGTCTATGATAATTTGACATCTCACTGCTTCTTCTTCCTTCCACCAAACCCTCCCACGACCGCCCAGTCCCTTTCCAAAAGCAACATAGCAGCAGCCCCTACTGGACCTCCAAGCACCGTCCAAACTGCAGCCTTTGGCATAATACCGCCCGCGCCCAGAAATCTCATATCTGGCCTCGCCACGCTATAGACAAATGCCGCCCAGGCAAGTATGGCAATACCACCACAGTACACGTCCCACTGTAGGAACAATTTGACGAGCTCGGCCTTGCCTTCAGCGGTCACCACCGTCGCTTCGGCCAGAGCAGCACCTGTGTCGGCGAGCTCATCGGCGGTGGGGGAGTTCCATGGCCAGTACGGCACAAAGGCTGACGCCAGGTCAACATCCTCGAAGATTGGCTTCAAGACCCCGGGGACGAGGAAGGGAGGTGTCATAGCCACGGTCAGTAGGATGATTTGCGGCACAATAGACATGAACAAGATATAGCGGTAGACACCGACGAGGTGGGTGCTGCTATTGCTTCCAGGGCCTGGACCCGGTAGGATAGCCTTGAGAATGCGGTGGTAGATGCTCTGCATGACAGGGAAGATCTGCCAGATCGCTTGCCAGGTGTAATGCATTGATGTCGACACGTTGGCGGGGGCTGGCAAGTACATCATGACCGAGGGGATGACGAAGGACAGCGTCGTGCTAAGCGGGAGGGTTGCAGAGTCGCTTGTGTCGACAGAGATGTTCTGTAGACTGACCTCGGCGGTGCTTATAGGCGAGGTAAGGAGATGTGCAATGAGGTAGATGGGCACTGTGATGGTGTAGGTGATGTTCTGTAAGATGAAGCCCATGGTGCCAGTCCTGCGAAATTCCGTCAGCGCTATATACCACCTTTACTTGTCACCCGGGTGAGAACGTCTCTACTCACCAGCTTACGACACGTCCCCTATTCCCCTGCCTCAGACCCTCCATGCTCAATAGCATCCAGCCCGCGCAGAGCTGCGCCATAAGATACCAGTACACCAGTACTACGCCCCACGTCTTCGGACCATCGATAATATAGATAAAGAAGGCAACCAAAGTGATCAGATGGTCGTCAATTGCTTCGACCCCTGTGTACGCTGTCTTATACGGTGCTGGGCCACCCGCAAAATATTTATCTTCAACATCACGTCCAACGGATTTGGTCATGGAGTCAAACAGGCCGTTTCTCAGGCCGGCGCCCATTGTTCCGTACGCACCAAAGGCAGCACATGCTGCCAGGATGACAAGGGTGACTGGTCGTGACATGATGATCAGATTACACTAATGGATATGAAGGCAATCCAATATGGGGATTCTCAGTGAGTGGTAGATGTCGAAGGGGGATGGAGAGTAGAGAGAGCACAAGAGATGAGTTGTTAGCTGAGTGGAAGCTCCGCGTCCGAGCTTTTTCGGCGGGGATGATGTCGATCTCAAACCGGGGTAGAGTCTTCTTCTACTCTACCAACATGCCCTTTTCCGCGTGCTTGGTCTGATCTCAACCACAGTCACAACATGCATTAGAAGGACTCAATGGGTGCTCTCTTGAGTGATTCGTATTGCGGAGTTGGGCCCCTGGTTGACATTAATTACCGGTATTGCAAGCGGACTGAGTGTTTCGAGACTAGTAATGACAGACATTCATCGAGACAGTCCTCGAGGTATGCTATGTATGTATCCTCCTCCTCCTGCCCTGTTCCCCTCTCTCCTGCCCGGGCCCTACCAGTAGTACATGATGTCCTTGCGACCGTTTTGTCTACCTATTTGAGTACATGAGCCTTGCGTTTTACCAGTCCTGTGAGGCGAGGTCTGTCTACCTGATCCCAGCCCATGTTGCCCATGTTGCTACAGTCATATTACAAAGGAAAGAAATCACATCGCCTTGACATGCTTGCTCATCATCACCCATCATAACTCATGCCTCATTAAATCATCATCACAAACATCACCCTCACTCAGCTCGTCATACACACCCCCTTACTCCTTAACAGGAGGCTGGCTCCTCGACCGCGGACTCTTCAGATCACACTTCCTCACCACCGTCACACTGCCCCGATCCTTGGTATCACGCACAATCACCAGCGCCATGTCGTCCTTGGGCCCCTTGTCCCTCCTGGTGGAAGCCGAGCTCCTCGACGAGATACTCCGCACCATGCTCGGCGCCCTGCTCCTCACCTTCCGCTGCGGCGCCAGCTTGGGGCTCTCCGGCACGGGGATGTCCTGGGGCAGCTTGGGGCTCAGCGGGGTCATCATGGGGGACGCCGGGGTGGAGGAGGTGTTGAGGCCGGCGTGGGCGGCGGCTGTAAGGCCCTCGATCAGCTTGTTCGCCGCCGACAGCTGCTCCGCCAGCTTGTCGCAGTGTGCCCGCAGGGAAGGAACTTGGGACGCGTGCGATTCGAGGTCTGCTACCTTGCCCTCGAGCTCTGCTTTCTCGGATGCCAGGGCTGGCACCTTGCCCGCCTCCTCCTCCAGGACGGGGATCTTCTCAGCTGCGGCTTTGGCGTTGCTGAGTTCGACCTGCGCGACGACCAGTGCCGAGGCGGCTGTGTCTCGCTCACCCTCCAGGGCCTTGATGCGCTCTTCCAGCTCCGCTTTGGTGCTGGTGACTTGGGTCTCGAGCTCGGCATTCTTAGCCTGAAGGTCCTTGAAGCTGGACTGCTCCTGGGTCTTGCGGTCGTCGAGAGAGTCTGCCAGCTGCTGGAGCTCCTCGTGCTCGGCCTGGAGGGACTTGTTGGTTTCCTTAATACTGGCGAGCTCCTCGTCACGGGCTGCGATGTCGGCATGGAGGCTCAGGACATTGGTCTCCTGCGTAACGGCCAAAGACTTGTGAGCCTCGAGGTCTGCCAAGATCCTGTCGCGCTCGGTGGAAAGGGTATCAGACTTGGTCCTCTCCTCCACCAGGTTGCCCTCGAGCGACGTGATGTTGTTTTTCAGGTTGTCGATGTCCAGATGGGCACCATCAACGTGCTCGTGGAGGCCGGCGATTTGCTCTTCGAGCTCGGATACAAGGACGGTGTGCTCCTCCTTGAGTCCATCGAGCTGGGCTTGTCTGGCGGCTTGAAGCTCCTCAATCTCTTTGCTGTGCTCACCCTTGAGGGAGGCAATGTGCTCCTGCATCTCTTGGGCCCTGGCTTCGATGTTTTCCGTCAACGTGGCAATCTGCCCATCGCGGTCCTTCACCTCGGCCTGGAGGTCACACTTTGCCTTCTCGAGCTCACCGACCTGGGTGATGAATCCGCGCTTCTCCTCAACCAGACTCTTGACCTGCGTCTCGAGCTCAGTGATGTTGAGAAGGTATGACTTCACATCCTGGTAGAGGCCATCACGCTCCTTGTTGAGACCGTCAATCTCCTTTTTCTGTTCCTCCACTCGCGTCTCCAAAGGACCAACGCGGCCCTGCAGTGCCTCCTTGATGATCTGCAGGCTTGCAACCTGCTCGACCACGAACCGTTCCTTGTCTGAAACATGGCTGAGAGTCCTGGAGAGGTCAGAACACTTCCGCTCGAAGTCGTCCCTCGTCTCCTGCAGCTCGGCACGCTCAGCCTCGGTCGTCTCGAGGGTCTTGGACTGCTCATCGAACCGGTTCTTCAGGTCAGACAGCAGGTTGCCTTGTTCAATGAAGGAGGCCTGCAGCTTGTCATGCTCCTTCTGGGCCCTTTCGACCTCCTGCTTCTCTCTCTCCAGCTGCTCACGCTGTTTCTGGAGTTGTTTATCTCGCTCCTTCTCGGCCTTCTCCACTTCTTTCTTCTCCCTATCAAGCCGCTCGACTTCTTTTTGCACAGTCCTCTGGCGTTCCTTTTCCGCCTTCTCGGCTTCAGTCCTCTCCCTCTGGAGCTGCTTCAGATGCTGTTCGTGCTCCGTCTTTCTCTCCAGGGCGGCGGATTCCTCTTTCAGCTTCAATTCCTGCTCAAGCTTCTCCTTCTCTCTGATGAGCACATCGCGCTTCTCGAGCTCCAGCTCCAGTTTCTGAATCTCCCGCGTCTGGAGTACAAGCTCTTTGCTGAGATTCTTCTCCTGCTCCGACACAGTGGGAGCAGGAACTAGAGCCGGAGCAGGAGCCGGAGCAGGAGTGGGATCAGCAGTAGTGGGAGCCGAAACAGACGTGGGTACTGGAGCAGGAGCTAGAGGCTGCGGCTTCGCTTCCTCCGGCGCTGTCGGAACAACCGGGGCCTTTGGCTTTACCTGCTGCGGAGCCACAGACACTGGGGATCTGGGCTTCTCCTTCTCTCTCTCTGGCTCGGCAAATCGGACGGAGAGTCCCTGCCTGGAAGGAACAGACGCAATGGATGACGGCGGGCTGGTGTCCCTCACCTGGCCCTGGTCCTTGAGCTGCTCAATCTTGTCGATGAGCGCCTCCTCAATCATCTTCCTCTTGCGCAGGTCGGTCTGGCTCTCGCGCGACTGTACAGACCTGTTGACCTCGATGTGGATGCGAGGCCCACCGCCACGGCCATGGCTGCTACGCGTGCCGGTGGTCGAGGGGTTTGACCCGGTCGATGCGGAAGACGTCTTTGCGGAGTGCTGGGTCGAAGAGGACCTCACCGACGACACGGACGACAACGACGGCGTCTTGCTGCCTGTGGAAAGGACGGACTTGTGCCCGGCACGGCGCAGGATAGGGCCCCGAGGGGTACGGTGTGAAGAACCGGAAAACATTTGGGCATGGCGGTTTTGTTGCGATGACTGGGTTGGAGTCACCGTGCCGGATGATGAAGGTGCGCGGTGTGTGTGCGCCATGCCGTAGCCTTCGCCGCCCTTCTCTGTGATGTCTGACGCCACGGTTGTGGCATCTGTGCTGGTAGACAGGCATGAGCCGCTGTCCCCCTCTGAGTCCCAGACATCATCATTGGGAAAGTGGTCCGCGGAGTCATTGGTGGACATGGACAGCTGTGTGGACACATCCGTGGGACGTCTGTAGGGGATGACTGTCTCGGTTGGGAAGGCCCCGGGCATCTGAATCTGCAGCGGTATCGGCATTGGTGGCTGGCTGGGTGTCGCACCCACATAGCCTGGAATGCCAAGGTGGTTCAGGCTGGGAGTGGTGCTCGTGAAAGGGTTCCTCACATTCGAGGGTGCTCCGGAGCGACTGCTGCTGTTGTTGCTGTTGCTGCTGCTGCTGTTGGGAACAACCACAGGTGGCTTTGTCTGTGCCACAAGTGTGTGACGGTCACGAATACCGTGCGGATTACCGAAAATGCTCTGTTGTGAGCTGCCTGTGGACACCAGGGGCGGGCGGTGATAGGACTGGGAAGCGCTGTGTGACGGTTGCTGTGGTGCGTATTGCTGTTGTTCAGGTCCGTATGTAGGTCGGGCGGGGCCGGCTGCTGGATTCCCGCTTGGTCGTGCATCCGACTTGGTCATCCTCGAGGCGCGAAGCGAGGGACCATGATGAGAGGGTGTAGTTGTGGTTGATGAGGGGATAGAGCTGCCGCTAGATGCCTTGGTCGAGCTCGCGGAGACGTCTGACAGCTCGGAGGCGTTGTCGAAAGTCACATGCCTTGTTGGTCGATGTGAAGTGGAGCGATTGTTGTTTGTGCTGGTGCTGTTGCTGTTGCTGTTACTGTTGCTATTGTCATAGCTGGACGTTGTGACTGACGACAGCGACGTGGTGGTAGACGAGGCAGAGTTAGAGTTGCTGCCAGTTCTTGGGAGGGGGTTTCTCTGCGCCGTGCTGTCTCCTGGCCAGATGTACTCCACGCCCGGGAAACTCCAGGTATGGGAAGTGCGGGATGCCATCATGAGTGGTCCAGGGATCAATCACAGGTGCTCCTTCTGGTGTTTGATAACCCTTGACGATTTGTTCTAGTAAGTCTGAGTTTCTGTCAAATGTTATTCAGCGGTCTCGGTATCGCTTCGGTTGGTGGTAGTCGAGTCGAGGAGACCTGATGCTCATATTTCTTGGGAAAAATGTTTGTGGGTGGTTTCGGTAGTTGTAATGCCTGTCGAGCCTGATCAAGATGAAAACAAACAAGACGGGAATGATGGAGAGATAGAGGGCGTCTCAAGTGAACAGATTAAGGTGAGCGAGCAGCAGTAATAAAAAGGGGGCCGGGGCAAAAACGGGCAACCGGGCGTGTTACACGGGAAGCGTGCTGGCACCAAATACGGGCTATTCTGTGCCAGAAAGTTCGATAAATGTGAGGCTCTGGCTAGGTTTTTGGTAATAATTACTGTGGCTGTCCGTGAACAGTCCTTCCCAAAACAGGCAAAACGAGTTCAAAACCGCCTGTCAATCCCGACAGTCGAACCTCGTTGGGCATCGACGACAAGGGACGAGAAAGAGAAGACAAGGGTTTGCCCAGCTGACAGCCAACGGGGGAAACGCTGTCGACGGCATGATGCATGATGCATCCCTCTGTTACGCTTGGAGCCGCCTACGCAGGAATAGATCGGCAGGACTACGGTAGCAGACCAGGGGGGCCAAGATGCACCTGGACATACCACATGTTTTATGGTGATAACTGACGCTGGATGATCTCTTCCTGGTGGTGTGGAAGGGTAACCATATGGGGTGGTGTGTTTACAGCTTATGCGTTTGAGTATATGCTTGAGTAATTATGTATAATTACCGGTATGGTAGAGTCTGTGAGTACCCTAGGGTACAAGACTGAGGATGGGAACGTTTGAAGTTTAAGGTGGGTATGTGGATATTGTGGTCCGCCCCGGATTTCCAGGGGGGGGCGGGCAGGAACAGTTCTGGGGGGTACCCAAACAGACTCCATGTGTGGATAATTTTGGCATCGCGATTACGGTACCTACTTCTGTGGATTCTTATTCCTGACCTCTCTTCTCTATCTACCTCTCGTAGTCTGTCCTGTCTGTGTACTCTACACAGTAGTCACAGTAGTCTCCCCGTGTGCCCGTCTCCCGAGAAAACCCACTCTGGTGTCCACTTCATCGCATCGGAACTGCAGGCGAATCTGATCAGCCCGATCGATTGGGCTTTCGTATTGGATTACTGCCCGTATCTGCTGCATACACAGCACATACCTTGCCGTCTGCGTGCCCGGGCATACATACAGCCATACAGGGCACGATTGTTCTGTGAGTCAAAGGCAAACGAGACCAGAACTCGGAACCCGTTTGTAGGTGGCAAAAATAAATCACTGACCCTCTGTCTCCTTCGCTCTCTCCCTCTGTTTGTGTGACGGACGCTCGGGATAATATTCTATGTCACCAATGTGTTGTCACTCTCATCTGCCAGTCACTGATTTTGATTACGCCCCATGTTACACGACTGGGCCGTGATCTGACATTGTTTCTTGCTTGCCCAACGTTGGTAAACTTGGAAACAAGCCACGGTGGAAGGGGTTGCCCTGCAGTTGTTTCTGCTCAGGTGTTGAGTGAACTGAGTAAGTGCTGTCAGTGCTGAGATGATGATTTCCCCTGCCCCCCTCCCCTCCCCCCAAGTGCTTCCCAGCCACCACCACCAAGGCATCGCATGTGAATCTGCAACTTCTCTTACACAACCCCAGAAAGAAGGGGGAAAATAAAGGATGGAAAAAGACCATCACGTTTGATAACTGTAGCTGATTCGCCGTTCGCAGCTGATCTTCTTATACCTGTGTGCTTACATAGTACTTAGGCAGTGTGCTGTATTGGTCTGCAATGCAAAGAACAGTGGGGAAACAAGCTGCAGTTTTGCAGTCATCCGCACACATATTCCAAGACAACATTGGCCGCGTTGATGCCCGATCTTAACCATCCGGGCGTCACAGCCCAAGTTTGACACCCCCTGATTCGCAGGGACTCCAAGGATCAACAACTCCCACGAGGAACGAAGTCTAGGAAGTCTGCATCCCTCATTCCCTCATTCCCACCAAGGATGGCAGCCCGGGCAATCACGCGTCGCAGTCGGTCTTTGCAAACCCTCCTGCATATCGTGTTTCGTTTTCCGGTTGGTGAGAACCGTGAAGGGGGTGCGGGTCCCGGACAGGCAAAGGACTGCACACTTTCCTGCCGTGTGTTCCCGGTTTTCTTTCCCTGGTCCTGTCACTCCTGTGGGCAGTGGAACATTGGTCTGCCTGAGGAAGAGGACTCTGCTGCAACTGACCACGTTTCGTACACAAATTGAAGGTGCATCAAGCATTACCAGCATGAATGGGACCCCCGTTTACTGCTGCAAACGGGTAGGGCTGCATCGCCATGTGTCCAAATGTCTGGTGGTCGTCATAGCAACCAACCTCATCGACTGTCTTTCCGCTGTCTTTCAGTCGGAAATCCAGAAAAGAATAGATAAGAGGGGATATTTCCGTATGTCTAAGGTCCTCGTGTCCTGAAGCCACAGCAACGGAGGACGGCCCAGCGGCCTTACGGCCGCCCGGGCGTGCTGTAAGTACAATGTTGATGTGACAACAACGGAACTGTTCGATGCTTCTTCAACCAAGCCGTCCATCCTGCTCTGCCGGTGCAGTAGAATGTTGCCCATAACAACGTGCGGGCGAAGCGCAGGGGCATCATCGCCATCATCGCCATCATCGCCATCATCGCCACATTGCCATCACTGCCGTCAAAACCAGAACCAAAACCCTCGGCTCCCAGATCCACAGATTACCGCCTCTAGTAGACGGCAGATCCTATCGACTATATGGCGATCTTCATGTAGAATTCCTCATTCCTGCGATAGTGAAGTCGGGGTACCTGCGGGTTCCGATACCGCCTTATCACTGCTTGAATCATCCATGGCCGTACTCATCCTCATCCAGTCCTCGTTCCGTATGCGCCGCCACGGCCATGATATAAGGGCCCCGGTGATACCATCTAGGCCCCACCACCCAGCCGTTGACAAATCCGCTGTATGGATTTCTCCAGCACACGATTACTGTTGCTGATGATAATTCTCTCTGCCAAACCACTCTTCCAAGTAAGCCGCCCGGTCCTGCAGGCACAGCGCGTTCAAGATAGCTTAAAATCCACAGCCCTGACACCATTCCGGGATACCTATGTCGCCTTCTTCGTCACATACACATCGATAGGCAGGGTTCGTCCTGTCATAACTGGCTCTGAAGCGGTAGGAAACCTCTTGCAGCGGAGGTTGCGAAGGTTGGAGAGCGACGTCAGGTCGAGGGTCTCGGAATCGCTCAGTGCCCCTCTGACACTCGAGTTAGGTTCGAACTTACTGCAGTTGAACAACGATCTGTAGACCTGATCCTGTACTAACCACTTCCCCTCGTCATGATAACAGATCAAGTCCTTCAGACCGCCCAGCCAAATCAAGCAGCCCATGAGGGCAGCAGCCAATGGTTTATATGGGCTAGTGAGGTTTCCGAGGAGAAACAGTCTCTTTAGTCTCGGGAGTAAAGGAACTGGACCCCCGATCGAAGTCCCGATCCACGAAGAGTCAGTTTCCATCAAAACTTGACTCGCAAAGGGCTGGAGACCGTTGCCGGAGACCATCAGCGGGTGATATGAGCCATCCTCCCTGGCTGAGATAGATTGAACACTGAGTTAAAGGCACTCGAGCCTCGACGTCCGCTTCAAGAGCTCGAAGTAGAGGCAGCAAATTGCCTTATGGTCCTTGTTCATCGTCGCCAGCTTGTAGTCGGCTTCTCAAGCCGTCAGGACAGGTGGGACTTGGTCTTGACGAAGTGGAGTGGAGTCGATCTCGGTATATCGACTGTCAAACGCGTAGAAGGCCACTTCAAGGACGAGGCTGTGGATGAAGTCGCCTAGACATGGACTCTCTATTAGAGCTCGATAGAGGCCAACAAGAACCGCGGGGCTGGAGACGGTGATAGCGCGAAAGAAGGATGGTCGCGCGATCTCGGCGAAGCGCTTCGAGGCCAATCAGAGGCCTCGTAGGCCGTTGAGACCCTGTCTCCCTGCCTTGCTCGTAGGGCTGGAAGGTTGAGCTTGGGTGTCGGAGCGGACAGGGAGCTGATCGGGCGCCAATCGGGCGCCAGATTCTCCTCAATGGCCAGGAGAATCTCGCTTGGAAAGGTCTCTAGGACTAGCTCGGGCATCTTGTCGGGTAATGGTAGTTCAGGGCCAGAGACTTTCCATGGACGGACGACTAGTCAATTCTGGTTCTCATAGATATGTTGGAAGGGTGTTTGGGTAAGTGGGGTGGGGAACATACCTGGCCGCGGCTTGGACACTCGTGTTGGAAGGTTGACCGCAAGTAAATCGCCCTTGAAGACGTCCAGAGACATGTGTTGATGGGGGAGCTGGGTACTAAGCGTCTACGAACCGCTAAGGAGTGCAATAGAATAACCCCAGAAAATGAGATGCTCCCGGATGTTTAATGATGGGCCAGTCTGAAACGGAAACATAAATATACATGTGCTGCATAGCAATGGCTTATAGCACCTGGGATGACCGCGTTTCGGGGCAAGGGCGACCTTGGCGATAGTATTAGCATAAGATAGAACAATACATGCTTAAAACAATCAGGTGCAAAGGAAGAGGCATCTAGTAGTGGGTATTTTCAGTGCCAAAGGCGGATGTATTACCACTAGGCTTGTTGTTCACTGTAGCCTCTTGGTAGTGGCTCAGAGGCGAAGATCAGCAATAGCTAGGAGACGGAGCATAGATATATACACATATAGGAGTGGCCAACTTTGCACAAATAGCATGCCCTGGGAACAAAGTTCATAGAAGAGGAAGTAGTAAATTTTGGTTCGAGATTCAGTGCCAGCCTCGCCTTTAGTGTGTAGTCTAGGCCCCCGGGGTTTAGAATGCCTCCTGTTAGTAGTGGCCTCGTAGCCTCGTCCTTGTCTGCCCTGTAAGTCTCACTTTACACAGCACCCTTGGCATGACCAAAACCACCTCTAAAACAATCCTCATAACTGGACCCCTTGTTTGAGTATCACTTTCACTTGCTCAGTATCATTACTTATATGTAATTTCATGGCTACATTGACAGTCTCCTGAGATACTTTCCGGGCGATGATATCAACAACTCGCAGTTTCGGAATATTATTTCTTTTTGACAACACCATAGACCTAACTCAAAGTCCATGAACTACTGACAGTGGAGCCACAACGCCGGGGTTGTGCTTTGGTCACAGAGTTTGCAACTCTATCTGCAGTAAGTGTACACCCTTTTTCTCAACATCCAGACATGTGTATGTGCTTGTTTGCATCGGTGGACATATCTCTACAGAGTTTTCCTCTTGAGCAACGCGACTACCTATGTAGGTAGATAATACATAGCTGCTCCCAACCTGATATATGATTTACCTTACCAAACGGCTACAGCCAGAGGTTACTATTGAAGGGGGTAATTGGGACGCATGTTCCGCGTTCCTTTATCCTAGGCCCCTCTGGAAGCATTGTGAGTCTTTTTCACATGCCAGTGTTCCCATTCAGTATGTTTATGGACACCTATATCCATCTGGTAGAGGACAACAATATTATGACAGGCACCTCCAGAAGCCAAAGTTTCCATCCAGCAGAACCCAGTGCCCCCACACCCAGTGTATTCCAGTAGGCTTGTAAAAGCTATAATCCCAGTTTAAGATACGTTCAGGTGAATGGATCGCACTGGGTATAATGTACATTAGCTTCAGTTTTCGAGGAAAGAATCACGAAATCTGAGCAGGAAGTCCGAGTCTTGTCTGTGATGCCGTGGCACAGTTCCCGGGGGCCTTTGTGGTTCGTAACGAGGAAGTTTATATGGAACCAGTGATCTCCGTCGAGACCTTAAGAATGCTTCAATAGGCAACCTCATCGATCATCGTGGGCATGATGTCTGCCAGGGCTTGTCGCAAAGGGACGAGGTGCTCCGCGTCTAGGTATTCAGGAGACATCATGGCTCATTGGAGGTCCAGGGATCGAAGAGGACTTTGCCCACGGGATTGAGATGGTGGTGCTGTAAGCTTATCAGTTGATACATTAGCAATTAATAAGACAACGGCCACGCGTTTTAGTCAACGGATTGTTGTTGTCGTTGTTGGTATGCAAGTCAACTTGATCTGCATTAACAACGCTATGGACGCCCCACTAATAGCCAACCAACTGGTTGAGGCCCCCTCTGCATGTTGGTAAGGAATTTGGCGGACTTTGTGGCCAGTCTTCCCTGCAAGAGTGGGCACATACCTAGCGAACACTTATATAGCTGAGGGTTGGACTCTAGGAGAGTAGTGTCTGCTCTGTTCCCCTCTTCTTGTTTTACATACTTCAGTCCACCTCGGATCGGCCAGCTGGAGCTCATCAGAATGTCTTCGTCCCCTGTCATTGTCCTCGTTCCGGGTGCTTTTGGCACTCCGGCCGGGTACAACAAGCTACTTCCATACCTGAAAGAAGCCGGATTCTCCACCCATCCAGGACCATACCCAAGCTGCAATCCCTCAGACCCAGCCACGGCGACAACCCCAAAGGACATCGCTTCATTGCGGGAGAATGTCCTCCTTCCTCTCGTTGACAAAGAGAAGAGAGACATCGTCATCATCGCGCACTCGTACGGCGGCGTCGTAGCTGGAGGCGCGGCAAAAGATCTCGACAAAGCAAGCCGTCAGGCCCAGGGTCAAACCGGAGGTATTATTGGCCTAATCTACGTGGCGGGCAACATAACGCTGGAGGGTGAGGCTCTCATGGATGCGATAGGCGGCGCGTATCCTCCATTCATCAAGCTTGACAAGGTAGGATGATCTGTCATTGTTGACAATGTGGCGGCAATAAAGCACTCACTAATGCATCTTACTTCGTAGCCATCCAAGGGTCTCGCTCTGATCGAGCCAGCGATGGACATCCTCTACAACGACTGCGACCGTGCTCTCACCGCTGAGCTGGAAAGTCAGATGAAGCCCCATGCTTACCTGGCATTTGAGACAAAGGCTTCAGCACCGGCTTGGGCAGATAAGGGTTTTGATGGAAGGCGGGCGTACGTGCGTACGGTGGAAGACTGTTGCAATCCCTCGTTCGTACAAGACATGTGGCTCGAGAAAACAAAGGTCAAATGGGACGTGGTCGATTTTAAGACTGGCCATATGCCTTTCGAGAGTCAGCCTGAAGCGCTGGCTGGGCAGATTGTAAAGTTTACCAAGGGATTCATGTCTCAGTAGCGCCATCAACCTCGGATGGGTAGATATGAGCTCAATATGCAAGCGCAGCCTCTCAGGCGCTCAACCATCGTCCGATAATCAACCCAGCTATAATTGCCCTATGCTTTTAGTGATACCTCACTTGAAATTATTTGTGAACGTGACCAGGTTTTTTCCACTGCTGAAACCCTGCCACAAAGTAGACCATTTCGAATTCTACCTCCTTCTGACATCCACTGGTAACTGTCCATCACCACAAATTAACGACAAAGCGCGTCACCACAGCGTATTCCCACCATCTAGCGTGGGAACTGCTACCTCACAAACAATACCAAATCTCCCTAAGGAGCGTGTGGGTGTATTACGCGACATAGCACGTTTTATGTGCTGCTGCCAACCATCTTCCACTACGTTCTAACGGCCATCCTCTTCCTTCCACACCTGGGCATCACCATTCTAGCACCATCAAAGCGCGTAAAAACACGTCCCCACTCTGCTCAAGTGAATCAGCTTGCAAAAGCTGAAAACACGGTTTTTCAAGACCCAGGATTGGGACGTACTCGAGATTCCTTTCACGGCCGCTGGGAGTCGCCAGAAAAAGGACAGACTCCAGGTCTCTGAACGGCCCAACTTAGGACTGCCACCAACACAACAAACACATAAATGCAAAGATTAACGTCAAATTATCCGGGAAACACCATATCGACTGACTCTTCTTTTTCAAATTGAAACAATGGAGAGGCGGTGGACCCCACAAGAACTTCAGGAGCTCATACCTCGGGTGCTCGCCCGTTGGCCAGGCTCTGCCGCCCTCCTGCGCAGCAGAGGCGCCATGGAACGACTGCGTCAAGCTACTCGAGTAGATATCTCTACATTCGAGGCCCTTCCCAGCGAAGTCGTCATGATGTTCGCAGAGCACTTGGCACCCACTGATATCCAGCCATACCTCGAAGAAGCTTCCATGCGTACGTACAAGGAAGCCCAGAACAACTTACGAAATTTTGGTATGGTCTCAAGGAGGATGAACGACCTTGTCCGCCCGTACCTGTACCGTGGCATCATCGTTGACAACGCGGACCGAGTTGTCCAGCTCGTGCGTACGCTCGCCAAACACAGAGGGGGGTTTGGTAAGCACATAAAGGATTTGGTTCTGCAAGTTCCCTTCGATGAGACGGACGGGAAGTTCACAGTTCCAGATGTCAGTGTCTTTCTGTCAAGTCAGGACGAGGACCTCGTTACGCTGGCCAAGTGCAGAGTCCCCAATACGCGCGCTTACCAGGCCCTTGGAAAACTGTACTTCCAAGTCGTCAAGTGGACAATGAACCTTGAAACGTTGGCCTTTGGAATGGCATTGCCCTCCAGTGGAACAAATTCTGCCAATGTCCTCTACTTGTTCTTTTGGAAGGATTTCTGCGGGGCCGCGGGAAGTCCATCTTACTTCAGGCTCCCGACATTCCTGCCCAAGTTGACGACTGTTTACTTACACGGGGGTAAGAGTTCTTCCCATCGTCCGATCGATAGTGATCAGTGTCGGAGATTCTTCGACATCCCAAGTGTACAGAAGCTTGTCTGCTACCGGGACGAAGGATTGTGGTATGATCTCAGACCCACAACTGAGCATTCGACGCCGGTTTACTTCAGGGTTCGCGGTGAGTAACTCTAATACCATATCAAGATGTCGTACTTCTGTCAAATACTAATGCGTTGCGGCCTCCCAGGAGCCACCAATTTCCAGTTCCGAAACATAACGACGATCGAACTTCGCGAGAGCGCATGCACGCCCCTCCACATCCTCGACATATGCGCAACATTCCCCTGCTTGCAAGCTTTATCCGTCTCTACCAGCAGTCGATTGGCCATGAGGGGACCTGGGGACCCTTCTACCGTCTCGGATGGAATGTACCTGTCTGATGGCTTGGCCAAGTTGCCCGACCTGAAAACTCTCGAGCTCGATTTGCACTACAGCCACGACTTCAGCCGTCTACTTGGACCCCGAGGTGTTCTCAGCCTACAGCCTCTGTTAGGGCTGCAGACACTCAGAGTACCACTCCACTTCCTCGTGCTGAAACAGGCTGAGGGTGGATAAATTGTCGCCCACTCACCTGCGGTGCTCCCACCGTCGCTGAGACGTCTCACTCTATCAGCAGACATCAACTGCCCCCCCCCCCTGTGTCAGGCACTGGCGCTCCAGTGTGTCGAACAGCCACGCTCCTAGCCTCGTTGGACAGCAGTCCAGCGATGACTCCGCTGGCTCTCAATATCAGCCTAGAATCGTGCTCCTCCGGTTTCTGGAATCAGTTAGCGGTTGCATCGCCGAATACTTCACCCACCTTGAGGAAGTGACCTTTTGCCAAGGAGTCGAAGTCCGGGTCAACAGCACCGTAGGTGGTTCTTCTGTGGGTGCGGTCCCAAAGTCCTCACCATGAGAATATCCGTGTCCAGAGCCCGCAGGTCGACGTGGACGACTCCACGATCCGATTCCGTAATGTTTTCAAAGCCCTTGACCGGCGCGGTGTCCGATTTACAGCGGTTCAGGAGCATGTCACACATTCAATGTGATCCTTACCTTGCATAGAGACATCTCAGTGCGTGGAGAATCTATAGGAACGAACCTACAACACCCATCTCATCCACCTTCATGCAGCAAAGAAGTAGCTTTGGACCGTTCGCCAACAAAGTATGCGAGCTCGAAATGCTGTTGATGTCGAAAGAGTAATGGGTGCAGAGAGTAAGGATGAAGGAGATTGAGGAGCAACACACGAGAGAAAAGATAATGTAATGTCGTGCTCTTGCCCTCAGATGAAGCTTGAGCACGGCTGCGAACTCGATGCCTATGATGGTACCCAGGCGAATCGGGGTTGAAGATGATGGAGTAATGTAAAATTACCTGGAGCGTGTCTTCCTTCTACCAACCTTACTCAAGTAGAGAAGGAAGTCGTTACGATGAATAGGCAGCAAATAGCCAGACAAAGGAAGTGGTTAGGCTTAGTGCTGCGAAATATGGAAAGACAACCGCTCGTAATGAATTAATCTATTCTTGTAGCAATCAGAAACTTGGTCCTTTATCATGCGATTCGTCTTAGTCATCTCACTGTCACCACCGACGTCCAGTGTAGTCATAATCCAAGGAAGTAGACGATGCAATTAGTGTATTACCCCCCTCCAAATAAGGTTTCAAATATATCATCGTTCTCTTGGATCAATCGACTCTCGAATGCATATGGCGGTTCTGATGACCGTCGTACATACGTGAGCATTAAATAATCGAAAGCCGAAAGGTAGGCTACAGACTCCGGACTCCGGACTCCGGACTCCGGCCCTCGGCGACCCGGCAACACTCCGGCGCCCTGCCGTATCTCTTCTAAGGTCTCTCACGCAGCATCTCAGGCATGTTTCATTCATCTCATCGTCAACCACGCCAGACTCCACTTCGACGTCCTTTATATTAATCATTTAGTCATCTACTCGCAGGACCAGTCTCGGAGTCGTCATGTCACCCCACAAACCAACAATAGCCATAGCAGGCCTGGCCATCGAAACCTCCACCTTCTCCCCCGCCCGCACTCAAGCTGCTGCATTCCACCCTCGCCGTGGCGACGCCGAGATCCTCGCATACCATTCGGCCATCCTTGGTCACGGAACGCCTCTCAGCACCGCCGCCACCTGGAAAGGTGCACTTATCGGCCATGCCCTGCCGGGCGGGGAAGTCACCCGTGACGCATTTGAGGAGCTCGCCGGCGACATGCTAGCGCGGCTGGGTGGCATCGTAAAGGACTGCGAGAGAGATGGGACGAGATTGGATGGACTTTGGTACGATATCCACGGCGCAATGTGCGTCAGCGACATGCTCGACCCGGAAGCTGAGCTCCTCCGCCGGATCCGTAGCGTCATCGGTCCAGAGTGCGTCGTCAGTGCGAGTATGGACCTCCATGGGAATGTGAGTCGGGACTTGGCCCACCAGTGCGACCTTATCACATGCTACCGAACCGCACCGCACGTGGATGTCGTCGAGACGATGCAGAGGGCCTGTGGGAACCTGTTGCACGTGCTAGAGAGAAAGGAGGAGGGACTCAAGGACTACAGACCGTTGAAGGCCTGGGTGCCGCTGCCCATCTTGCTTCCTGGGGAGCAGACCAGTACGCGCGACGAACCTGGGAAGACCATCTACGCCGCTGTCCTAGGTGTCGAGGCTGCCGAGGGCGTGTTGGATGCTGCCATCTGGGTCGGGTACGCATGGGCTGACGAGCCGCGCAACCGGGCTGTGGTCGTTGTGACCGGGTGGGACGAGCATGCCGTGGCTAGCGGCGCAGAGAAGCTTTCACGGCTGTTCTGGAGGTCACACGAGGAGTTCCATTTCGTGGCGCCGACGGGGGGTTTCAAGGAATGTTTGGACACTGCCCTGGTGAGGATCAGGGACGAGAGCAACCGGCCGTTCTTCATCAGTGATAGTGGGGATAATCCCACCGCTGGAGGGGCGGGGGATGTTACTTGGGGGCTGACGAGGTTGCTTGAACGGAATGAGTTTAGGGGTGAGGCAGGGCCGAGGGTGATTTATGCGAGCGTCCCTGGGCCACGGGCCGTTGATGAGTGCGTCAGGGCCGGCGTAGGGGGGAAAGTGACAGTCACAGCGGGAGCAGAAGTTGACGACATCCACGCCGGCCCACTCACAATGACAGGCTACGTGCATGCTATAAAACATGGGGACAAAGACGCCCTCACGGAGGTCGTACTGCAAGTTGGCAGCGTTTATGCCATACTCACTAAATTACGAAAGCCGTACCACAAGGAGAAGGATTTTACGGATCTCAACCTTGAACCAAGAAAGGCGGACATCGTAATTGTCAAAATCGGGTATCTGGAGCCGGAGCTGTATGATATGGCCAAGGATTGGATGTTGGGTCTCACGCCTGGTGGGGTTGATCAGGATCTGGAAAGGCTGGGGCACGAGAGAATCAGGAGGCCAATGTGGCCGTTCGATAAGAAGTTCACTAAAGATCCGGATTTGAGGGCTATAATGATCTCCAAGTCGGATGAGCCACTGGAGGGGCCTGACGAGTAGTTGTATGATGTGGAGCTTCATCATGGAGGCTAATGAACTTTTGGCACAATGCGGTGGCGACATGGGCTTGGAGAGAATGATGGGAAAGTCCTCTGAGATTAACAACGATTTTAGTCTATGAGATGTCGTCGAAAATGAGAGCTCGTAGGCGGGGCAGCAACTCCGGTGTTCTTGGTGGCGATGACAGCTTCGCTTCGAAAGCGATCGGAATAAGCCGACTGTCATGACTCCGGTCACCAGAATGATCCTGAGCATGGCCAATCGGCGGCTCTGACGTGGGTGTTGACCTCCCTGAGGTTGGCTTCCGAACTTCTGAAGCTTGCGCGTGGTGAAACGGTGAGGTAGGTCTCGTTATGGGGTCTTGTTGCCGATTCAGCTCTGGCCACATTCATTGCTCCACACGGCTGATTCCAGCACCCACCCCTGGACATCAGCATCTTGACAGGCGTATCGGTGATGCATTGAGAGGAAGGGTGGTCAGATGGCCGAGCCTCACGTTTGCGAGTCGAGCAAGTCGTGTGGTGGACTTGTACGACCAGGATGTGCTGCGAGACTTCGCCTCCTCCCCTTTCACGGGGTTGACATGGAGTCGGAGCTTCTAAGGGTCTGCGCCGGTATTCGTTCCACAACGCCGTGTCTGGCCTGTGACAGCGTGCCACGCTCCAGGATATCATCAGGTCGAACAATACTCTGTGCCTTCAGGATTAGCACAGACGCCAGGGAGGGGAAGGACATGAGTATGGGCATACCTTGACGGCCAGCTTTCCAGATGGATCTCTGCGTACTTGCATGTAGGTGACGGGGGCGGCCATAGTGCCCAGAGCCAACGTGCAGGCAAGAAGAAGAGAGAATTGCATTTTTGGCAAGGTGCAAGTGATGAATTAAAAGGTAAAATTAGACAGTCCGGCTGTTGATAATGATTGGCACTGCGACGTACTCGGTCTGGTTCATGAGCCTCCAAAGGAGGAGTTCAGGATGGGATTTGGCGCCCTTTTTATTTTTCAGCATCGTTATTGAGTATGGAAAGATTCCGAGAAGTACTCCGGTAGAGAATCCAGTAGTGTTGAGAGAAGCTTGGGTCGGCTCCGCTGTCTGTTTCAAGCGCCCTGTAACGCCCGCGAGAAGCTGTGGACCGCCTCGGCCATCAGACGACACGACACACGCCGCAGCTCACTTGAGCATGAAGAACGGCCTCGAGCTTCAACGTGGAGGAGATTGAAATGAATTCTTGTGCTGCCAAGATCGATCTTCTTGCAAGCATTGGTGATGGATCATGCAGGCATAGGCGCGCGCACCATGTGAATTTCCATACAAAAATCCAAGTGAATGAATATTCTGTTCTATCATGTGAGGATGCATGCATCTTCGGCATGTGTCCGTCATCTTGTCTCCAATTTTAAGACAACGTTTCGAGTTTGGCCAGATGAGTCGAGAGGACGAAAATGAGGCAGGCCGCATTATAGATGCCATAAGATGCCATGCCATGGGACATCTCGAGATTCAGGAGTCTCCATGTGAGCTTGGCAAAGGGGGGAACATCAGGCAAGCTGCAGGTTTCACGGATGATATGAAAATGGTGGATAGAAAGAGAGAGACACACACGGACATGCACAATGCACAATGCATGGAGCACTTGGAGGTCAAGGAAGATGACAAAGCAAACCCAAACCCAAACCCTGAATCAAATTGCATTGGATATAATTGATGATCCTGTACCCCTGGCACATGCCTGGTGGATTTTTGTACCTATGTACCGTAGACCCCCTGAACGGTCAGTCAGTGATAAGCGATAAACGTTGAGGTGGGGGGGTTTTATCTGTATGTACATACCTAATCAGTAGGCGGGGCTAGGCTGGGCTTGGGTTCAAGTTGGCTGGGATTCCAAGGCGGGTTGGCGGGACAAAAGCTCTCACATTGGTGCCTCAGGCAAGCCTGGGCCACCTGGCACAGGGATGGACTGCCCGCTGTAGCGCGGGGTACGAAAATTTGCTAACATCAGTCAAGTTTGGTTGTGTGTTTTCTTTGGGCAGCAACAAAACAACCTCTCGACTTTTTTTCCTCTTTGCTTCAACCACAACAACACAACTACCTCACTTTACCACCACCACCAATTGATACCCCCGCCCCCCTTTTAAACCGATACCACCTCAATAAACTACATTCAAAATGGGTTTCGCCGATCTTGTTAGCGATGCTGGCCTGTCCATGCTCAACAGCTTCCTGACCACTCGCTCTTACATCTCTGGGTATGTTATATTCCAACTATGACTCCTCCTCCCCTCCCCCTTCCTTCAGGGCAGGCCATGATGGGATGGATATATCTGCGCTCCAATCACAACAAAATGGACGGATGGACGGAGTGGGCTTTCATGATGATCTCAATGGTCCGTGTTTCTGAGCAGACTCAAGACCTGTATAACGAAGACAAACCCAGCAACTCTGTTGCACTTCTGACCCAGTCTCCTCCGTCTCCGTGCTCGTCCTTCTTGAACACCCCTCCACTCGCCTTACCGGCCCAACTTTCCGCGCAACTATTCTAACATCCTCTCTTTTCCTTTTGAATAGCTACAACGCCTCCCAGGCTGATGTTGCCTGCTTCAAGGCCATCTCCTCCGCTCCCGACGCCGCCAAGTACCCCAACGCTGCCCGGTGGTACAAGCACATCGCCTCTTACGAGCCTGAGTTCGCCACCCTCTCCGGCGATGCCTCCAAGCCCTACACCGTCTACGGCCCCGAGGAGTCTGAGCTCACCGTGAACCCCGCCAAGGCCCCCGAGAAGGCTGAGGAGGACGATGAGGATGTCGACCTGTTCGGTTCCGACGACGAGGAGGAGGACACCGAGGCTGCCCGTATCCGTGAGGAGCGTCTGGAGGAGTACCGCAAGAAGAAGGAGGGCAAGACCAAGCCTGCTGCCAAGTCCATTGTCACCATGGATGTCAAGCCTTGGGGTACGTCAAAATCTAGAAAATCAAGTAACGAAATATATCAAGAACTGGGTATGCTAACAAGAACTTTCTACTTACAGATGACGAGACCGACCTGCAGGCCCTTGAGGCTTCCGTCCGAGGAATCGACAAGGATGGTCTGGTCTGGGGTGCCTCCAAGTGGGTCCCCGTTGGTTTCGGTATCAAGAAGCTCCAGATCAACCTCGTCGTCGAGGACGACAAGGTCTCCCTGGAGGAGCTCGAGGAGGAGATCCAGAGCTTCGAGGACTACGTCCAGTCCTCCGACATTGTTGCCATGCAGAAGCTGTAAGCGGGCTTTGCCTACTGGTGACTGGGGGAAATGGAATTTGATGTTGATGAGACAAATGATCATGGGATAATCATGACTGTCGGGCTACATACACATAACACACTACTTGTTGTTTGGCCAACTCATGGGATCTGTTAGACAGCATCTGGCAAAACCCATGAAAAAAGATTTGATGGATTACACAAGGTCATCATGACAGGGCCTTCTTGCGCCCGCCCTTACTTCGACTACTCCCTGGTCCAATCTCATCTATTGTGTGTCACTATCTTTTTTTCATATTTCTTTTCTCCAACCGCCACGAGTGTTGTGTTTCCAGGTACTGTTTGGCCGACTTTCACCACAGGAGTAGCTCTCGTGACTGCTCGCCCTTCCTCACCCTTACTAAAGCTGTGTCCACCCGGTTCTTTCGAATAACTCCGAAGATGCAAAATGATGGGGGAAATATTTCCTCCTGGTAACTGACGGTAGCCTCAACGCGGGGTGGGGAGCAATTCACGTCAACGTCAATGTCAAACCAGGAAAGGGGTGATGATCATTAGTAATCACAAACAGCGTCATGATGATTGGAAATCAGAGGTAGCAAACTTGTCTCCGTGTTGACACCCAAATCCCAATACATTCCATGTAAACCCACAGATAATAACCAAGGACAACGTCCGCAACTAATACAACGCACCAAGCCTCGTTCTCACTCACTCAGCAAACCCCTTTTTTGACCTCAAACAACCAAACCACAGACCTCATGGCACGCATCTTCATCACCGGCTCCTCGGACGGCCTAGGCAGCCTAACAGCCCAGCGTCTTATCAAGCAAGGCCACTCGGTCGTCCTCCACGCCCGCAACGCCCAGCGCGCCGCCGACGCCGAGAAGGCATGCCCGGGCTCCCAGGCCATCCTCGTCGCCGACCTGACCAGCATCGACGAGACGAGACAGCTCGCGGCCGAGGTGAACAAGCTCGGGCCCTTCGACTGCGTGATGCACAACGCCGGGCTGTACGTGGGCATGGAGCATGTCAAGGGCAAGTCCGGCCTGCCGAGCCTGTTTGCGGTCAACACGCTTTCGCCTTACCTGCTGACATGTTTGATGGAGAGGCCCAAGAGGCTGGTCTATGTCAGCTCGGGGATGCACCGGGGTGGGACCCTGCGGCTGGACTCGCTGGAGGGCTCTGGGTATGGAGACTCGAAGCTACACGATATCATGCTGGCCAAGGCCTTTGCGCGCCGGTTTGGGAAGGGGGTGGAGAGTAATGCTGTTGATCCGGGATGGGTCCCTACTAAGATGGGTGGCCGGAGTGCACCGGGGGATATGGAGGGGACTATTAAGTGCTTTGCTATGTTGGCTCTGGGGGAGGGAGATGCCACGGGGAAGACCGGGAAGTACTTCTATAACTCGGTGGAGAGTTCATGTGTGAAGGAGGCAGATGACGAGGCGGCACAGGATGGACTGTTGAAGAGGTTGGCGGAGATCAGTGCTGTTGAGCCACCGAAGTGATGCACACTGCTCTTTGGGTGATCGGCAAAGGTTTTGAAGGTCAGTTGAATAGTAAGTTGGTAGATTGCTTGCTTAGTCGCCAACATGTACGGCTACACTGTAGTATTCCTCCTCCGTCCTTGTGTTAGAGGTCTGCGAGAAGATGCGCCAGTATCGAACACCCAGTCAGCCCACTCGGTTCAAAATCAGCAGATCAGAGCAAATATAGAGCAGTGTCTTCGAAGATGGGGTTGCTGGACACAGTTGTGGGTCTCTGAAGATCATCAAGTAGCTCGGGATTCGGCCTGATGAGGTCAATGTCCGTGAGACGTCTTTTCCAAAAACCGCTTTAACCGCTGAGTTATATGTGAATTGTAGTCCGGTTCAAGGTGGTGTAAATCTAGTTCTAGCTGGGTATCGACCGCGGCGGTTGTCCCTTCGACAGAAGTTTGAGTACCTAGGTATGTGGCAGACGATGCCAGAGTTGAGGAAATATGCTGGGTGGCCAAGTGCTTCCAGGAATGCATAAGGGACCAAGGGATAACTACTAATCGCTGAAGAAAATTAGACCGTGAGATTGACAGAAACAGGATTTGAATATGCTCGTATAGAGTTACTGATCTTTAGGTCCAGGCCTTCTTGGAAAAGGTTCATCTCCGGCTCAACTGTTGAGGGTCCAGTTCTAACTGCTCACTCGGCCGAGACATCGTCCTGCGACTGAAGATCTCCGTGCTTCCCACGCCACATGAGATCACAACATGGGATCCACTGCTCATGCGGGAAGCCCGACATTGATATTAATGGATATCTCAACCGGCACTAAGACGAGAAGATTGATACATTCGACTCCACCCCCCATTCTGACCCCGTGCCCACGGTGCCCACGGTGCCCAAGGAGGATATGAGGGCCGAGCCTGTTGGCCGTGTTCGCCCGGTCGGATCACACCTGTAGGTGACCTATCATACCTTCCAGATCTTTGACAAAAGTACCCGGCGATTGGTATATATGGGGAACCCGGGTCGCCTATTTGTTCGGCTGCAGGATTCTTCATACTCCTCTCTGTTCTCCTCAACTATTCGACAACATTGAAAGCCCTTCGGACCCCGACACGGAAAATACGGTAACGAGAAAATCTACAAATCATGCCAAGCATGTCGAAGAGACGCGAGGTCGCCATCGAGGTGATCGAGTCTTACAGGTCCTGGAATATCGAAAGGATTATGGCATACCGGACCGACGATTGCACTCAGCTGGTTATACCAAGTTCGTCGACCCCAGCTCACCAAAATCTGAGTGCTCGGCTTGTATAGACTTCACCGGCTAACACTTAAGCAAAGGATCCCTCAACAGAGAACCAAAGGACAACGCCAGCTACAGAAAATACTTCGCCTCCATCATGCCGGCGTTCCAGGACTTCCAGCCCAAGATACACGAGCTTGTGGAAGACGAGCAGGGGAACAAGGTCATGATGTGGGTGAGCAGCAAGGCACAGTCGCTGATCGGCCCTTACGGCAACGAGTACACAATTCTGCTGTACTTCAACGAGGATGGGGACAAGGTGAACAAGATTGTGGAGTTCGTGGACTCTGCATATGCCAAGGACTTCTTCACGCGGCTGGGGGCACACATGGCTAAGATGTCATGATGTCGCGCAAGTGCCCCAGGGTGGCCGAGGCTGGGAGCAACTGCTGGGACATTCAGGTGATCCAGCCTATTGATGATACCATCTCAACGATCTTAATCCGGCATGGTACTCAATGTCGTTTATATGGAAGTGACGAAATGAGTGTTGAGATATGTGGCTTGTTGGATAGGAGGAGGGAATGGCCGAACTGCCGAGCAGATGGGCTAGTCACATATAACGGGTATGTGGTTTAGTATATAGAACTTTACAATATCAGGGCTAACCTATGTCTTGATACCATTGGCGCCAGCATCCTTTGATTGTGGCCCAAAGTTCAAGGGTGGTTGTGCTTGGCTCCATGGGGGGAAGGCAATGAATACCTATTTAAGTACTCAAGTCTTTGGTACTACGTCCTTTTAAGATCCTGACTAGCACTGTCTTCGTGGGCACTCAGGTATATACTATCCGGACCGGCGGAACCTTATAGAGTATAAATTTGACGGCTTTGGGTTTGGTTTATATGGCGTTGTAACAGACTGTTCGAGTAGCATATGCATCGGTGAAGCTTGACTTCGTCCATAGTAACGCACGTGTGCCCTATTTCTCGGCAGAACCTTTCATAGAACATCGTTACCAGCTACTTCCTTGTCTTGGGTTATATATCAAACCCAACTTCGTCATGGATCTTCGTCCTCTTCAGACTGATATATAGTTGTTCCAGCCGGACTGCAAATACATTCTGACATGGGATTCCAGCATTTTGACAGGTCTAGTTCTGTTTGTTCTGTTCGTTCTCACAATGGCTCCCTCTCTTCGACCGCCGAACAATGTGCGATCCCAAGAAAGCATGAGAATAGCGCCGGTGCGTGTCCTTTCCAGAAGGAGGCACAAGCCCAGGCCCAGCAGAAAAAGGAAACGCGAGTTTGCAAAGAAAAGGCATCTGCCAGGATCCAGCTCTGCAACCGTACCATCTCAGAACTCTTCAGGCTTCCTGCCGAAATCCCCCTCATGGTATACCTCTACGATACTGCCTGCCTCTCTGGCCTTGAGGGTGTCGGAGTGGGAAGCCACTGACCGGTAAGGTCGATGAAAGAGTTTCCACAAGTACCCTTGGCACCACGTATGGGGCACAGGCGGGAGGTTTGCTCCCTCCTCAGCTGTCCCCGCAGTGGTATCACGGAGAACCACGAGATTATCCGAGATATCTGAATTCACCCCTCCATCAACCGGGCTTCTTACCCTCCTTCGAGCCCGCCGGAGTGCCTGTTGGGCTGCGGCGCCCAAAATCCAAACCTGCCCCCGTCACGAGAAAAAAAAATCGGCATTCTTCAATAAAACACTTGGCACTTCATCCTGGGCAGTCCAACCTATGCCCTGGCTTGGCTGCAGACCCGGGGAGTATCGGCAGACGGAACGTCATGACATACGCAGCGTCTGCTTCAGGACCCAGCGATAGGTTCTACTCCAGCACCGAGTACAATTCCATGGAGGGAGTGTACTGGGACGAGGTCCTCAACGGGCTGAGGAGGCTTGCGCCGGGCCTGAGGGTCCTGGGGCTTCATTGTGACGAAGGCCACCTGCTCATCAAGATGGGGGCGGCGACCGAGTCATTACGAAAGACCAGCCTGCTATCAGGTTCACCAACGGCTATGAAGCTTGCCTCTGATCTAGAGCTTCATACGTACGGAGTTTTACGCGACTGTATAGAGTCGAGGAAGTATGACTGGTCGTTACCCAAGTGGTATCAGCGCTCGGAGGACTCGAGTGGGCAGGGCAGCTGGAAGCGGCAATTGTACGGGTATTTCACTCGATAGTTCAACCACACTATGCTCAAACTTCTCATAACCTCGCATTTTGCTCTGATTTCCTGACCATGGTGTTGCTCTCGTTGTCGCCGAACAAGTTACGGGCCCTACGCACTCCCATGTAGCACTCGCCTCTTATATACTCTCATACACAGCATACGACTCATCTTTATCTTTCGTCTGTGTCCCAGGACCTGAGGTTGTACTGCCGACCCCTGTAGTACTGATCATAGTGAAAGGCCTAGCCGGTGTTTGGATAAGTATGGTTGAGTTTGAGGGATTGGCTTTTCCTGGCGGCGGACTTAGCCCTGCCTGTTCTATACTCTCTCTACCAGGCCCGCCTTGCGTCGAAATCCTCATTGTGCTGTCGGTCCAGGAACTCATGGCCGATATACGCTCAGTGTTCCCCGCGACTGAGAATTCGGCCCAAATCCTTTTATAGTACGCCCTGGCATCCTTCTGCGTAAAGACCAAAGGGGGCGCAGTGACGGTCTCCTCACCTGAGGTGGCCGAGGCTTGGGTTGCCGTTGTCTCGTTGGTATACATTTTCTGCAGCCCCAGGTCTGGCATGGGCGGTAGTTCGTCTAGTATGCCCGTGTTGTCATTTCCACTGCGTTCTGCTACCTCACTTTGGCCCGAGTCAGTGTGATAACCCGTATTGGTCCTCGACATCGTCGCCATGCTGCCAGGTCTGCTCATTAAATTTCCACCCGTCAACTTGCTTGTAGTTGAGGCCAGTGAGTTATTCCGACGTAGAGGGTTCAATCGTAGTGGGTGATGTTTCGATGAGCCTCTGAGCCAGCTCACTAGACTCCTCCTTATACTGGCCTGTTGCACTGACTCCGGGTCCAAAAGCGACACCGGGTAGCTGGTTTCGTGCCTCTTCTCAACCAACCAGCCCTTCGGGGTAGTGTGATTCACGTCACCATCCGTTCGATCCGCCGCCTGAGGGTCGGTGTTGGGGATCCAAGAGACGGAGGGTGCATACTCGTGGCCGCTGACGTAGACTTGCCTGGAAGGGTTGGAGACTTGTCGCCGCGGTGTGGCGCTGGATTCAGGCTTGGTAAATCGGACCAGAGGGGAGGCAAGGAAGGACGGTAGATGTGGGATGGAAGGGATGTGGAAGGTGGCTTTCAAGCGGAAGTGTTGGTTTATGCGTGAGGGGTAGTTGCGTGTGTTGGGCTCGTTTTTGTCGTGACGACGGCGGCGTTGGCGGATGAGGATGCCAACCCAGATGAGTGCGATAACAAGGCCTATAGCACCTGCACAAATCCATGAGTTCGAACCGTGGCGGGACGGGCCCAGTGGAACGTACCGATTGTGCCAAAAGCAATGGCGACTTTTCCACGTGTACCATCTGGTCGTGGTGGAGATTCTCGTCCCCGTGCTCCAGAGCCATCGTTATCGTTATGGGACCCTCCCGGAACTTGGGTTTGTTGTCTTACTGCCGCTGTTTCGCAGCTCGTTGTGCTTGTTGAAGAAGAGCTGGTTTTTCCCGGAATACCCGTTAACCAAAAGGCTGAAGTTATACGAGAATTACTGACAGTGAGGAGTGTGGATGGATGTTCCAAGGGAGAGGTGGTGGGAAAGAAAGTCGCAGTAGCTAATGGCGACGACGAAAGGGTCGTCGCAGCATCGCTGTCATCTTCGTCATCATCATATTCTAGCGTGGACTCGACCAGATCGTCGTTAGAGGCGTTGTCAACCGTGGGCCCATCATCATCCTCATCCTTCTTGAGTTCCGGCATCTCGATATCCTGATCCAGCTCCTCGATCACAGGTGTATATCTGCGAAGTACAACGTCACCCTTTCGAGCCTTTACCTGCGAATCTGCCATTAAGAAGTTCCTCCGCCCTGCCCTGGAGAAAAAGGAAAGTCAACCCTGCGCCGTCGGTGCTGAAACAGTTGAAATTGGACTGGGTTGGTAACAGAAACTTACCGCAAGGAACTGAACCCAACAGACACCATTTCGCGGCAGCTAGCATCTGCAAGTCATTGACAAAACCGTCGGGACAATTGTGGCAGAACTGCACAGGGCCAAGTAACCGATATCCGACGTTGTGCAATATAAATGTCTGGAGGAAGTAGGCACATTCAGGTGTGGAAGATGAGGGCCAGCCACGTCTTTTCATCCAAATTCGAAGGCATCAACAGTTCCGAAGCCGGCGAAATGTAAGGGGTCTATGTCGTGCGTGGACAAGCATGCAAGAAAAGGGCACAACCTCTTGGGCGGTGGAAAACAAAGCGCCACCTGGGCAGTGAGAAGGAAAGTAGGGAAATAAGCTGCTGGACCAGACAAGAGAAGACACATGGATACATTCAAATGTATCAAACCATCGAAAAATGACGGAATGAACCTCTGCGACTAGCAGGCAGAGGAAGGGAATGTTGATAGCAGCAGAACGAAGAAAACCTTGGGCAAAGGTTGGGAACAGAATAGGGAAACCTAGCAGCACTGCTGCAGCAGATACAAGAAATGATGGATGATCGTCCGCTGAACTTGCTCAAGGCAATTCACACTGCAAATGAAACTGTGGCAGGGATGAAAGCGGCAAGTGGTGATGTTTCAGCAAGGAGGCTTCGTTGCTCAACGTCGTGTTTCAGAGTTGATGTGATCCGTACAGCACACAAGCTGCCCAGCCAGGCAGTATGCTCGGAGTGCTCTCTGGGCAGAAGAATTGCCCCACTGTGATAACGAGCTGCGATACAGCCAAGCCAAATCAACCAAATCAACCCTGCTGCTGCCCAGGCGTCGAAGCCCTCCACGCTGGATGCCCCTGCAGCCCAGCAGCCCAGAAGCAAGCCTGGCAATCCACTGTAGCGCAGAGGAGGTGCGAAAACCACAAACCCAGGAGGACTTCGAGCGAAGTCTTTGCATTCGAGGAGAAAGAAGCATGCCCAGCGGAATTGACCTCTTGGGGTTCAGGGAGATTAGACCTGACCGTCCATCTCGTCACACGCGCCCGAGACGCCAAAATCGATTAATAAATGCATTATGTGTAAATTTTACACACTACATATAGAACATCAATATGCAACAGCCCTGTAGTACACAAAAGGCGGTCTCAGGAGAAGTCGGTAGCCCTAGAGGCAGGCCTGAGGAAGGCAGGACAACCTCACCAAGAGTGGCGACTCACGCATCGATTCCAATAGATCGACACATGTGACGGCGGATCATTCTTGTCTCGCCCTGGTGATTGGTTGATTTTGATGATGTTCTTCAGTTTCGTCTTCTCGTGAGTCTAGTGGCGCTTTCTGGAAAAGTGAAGGTTTTGAATCCAGAGGGCATTGTGGCACTCTGACGACGCCGGCACTCTGAGTTCCGTACTTCAAAGTTTACATTTGCTTGCCAGCCTGAGCGGACCCCTAACCCTCAAAACGTCATTCCCCCCCCCTCTTTACTATCCAAACCCTTGCACAATCCTACCAAGTACTTGGCAAAGATGCTGGATACATATTTACTGGAGTACTTGAAGATTCAGCAATATACCTAGAATATATTTTGCTTCAATATCACGAGGTTCACAAAATCAATGGTCTGAATTTGTTCAAGGGACCCGGCGATCGTGAACCAAGTGCATATGTATCATTCACAACCCTTGTTACAGGACTTTGGGTTCGATTGAAATACTTGATTATTTGAAGAATGAGGAATCATTATTTTTCAGTTGAAGACTTACCGTCCTCGGGACCAAACTGACCAATACTACCATAGGAAGGAGACTTAAGGCTATGTGAGTCTGAGTTGCTCATGTGTTTGGAAGCTCCAGGGGGTGCTGCACCGTGGCAAGTCACTGGAAAAACGACCCCACATCAATGGCAAGTAAAGCCCCTGATATCTTTTGGTCCGCGGGCTCAATGGTGTGATCATACAGTCTAGTCTATATAGTCATGTCCCTCGTTTACTTCTTTAAGCTATACAATGCATCCTACTTGAGGGTCAAATCTTGAAACCTCTTTCTTACTGTCAATATCTGTAGCCAACAAGTCAACGTGCCACATGCAGACAGACCTCCATTGTGCCTCGCCTCTTTCTACATACAACTTACAGCAGGAAGTCCCCACATTATGACCGAAGAGGCTAAGGTTCAAGTTGTGGGGCGAGGCAGTGGCCATCCAGCCTCGCCACTCTTTGCCAGACTCCCTGCTGAGATCCGCCTCAAGATCTACCGTGACACCTTCGCTGGTTCTGTCGCAGCATTGTTCCTGTTGCCCTCCATGTTGAATAGCGACTTCTTGAACACATGGAAGTCCAGAAACACATGGGTTCTCGGTACCAGACTTGAGGATCGATACATAGGACGCGGCTATAGTGCATCGGGGAAGATAGTCATCAATTGCTCTTCGGGATTACGGCACCTGGAGCTTTTCTTAGTCCTATCACCATCTCCTGCTCACCTGCCGCCAGATCTACAATGAAGCCCTCTCTCTTTACTGGCCTGGGACTCTGGTCCGCAACGGGGAGGAGTACCACTTCAGACGCGACTATTTGGTAAAGCGAGTGCCAGACGTTGCGAAGAACAACATCAGTCGTATCCATGGACTTTCGGACACTTCTTGTGAAGAACGGCCCTACATGCATTTGGAAGAACTCCTGAAGCACTTCCCCAGACTGGAGGCGTGTGTCATAGTGGACCGGATGTTTCAAGTGAACCCACCTGTCTGCAGCCGTATCGGGCCTCAAGATCCTATGTGGGGCCAGCGGTGTCTCGAATATGACTATTGGGATATAGTGGCATGGGGAGGAAGCGAGCTTGTAGCTCCCTCTCACAAAGCCCAGGTTCTGCAGAGATGGACATATCGCTTGGACACCGAAAGCCTCGTAGCCGGGAACGAGATGGTATGTACTCCAATCGATAGCTAAGGAACTTCGACCCAAACAACTGGATAACCAACTAATGAACAATGCCTCTGACAGACACTCTTCCACAACTACACGACTCGCAGGACTTAAGAGGTCAATAATTCCTCATGCGTGATCCTGAATGATGAGGAGTGCTTCGAGCGGGTTTTAGAGAAGTATCCTGTTGGTGTAGATAACCAACATCTAAATGGCAAGGAAGGGTGGAAAGGTTCCCAAACAGGGCTGAGCTAGGACGCAGCAGACAACCAAGGTTGAATCACGGGGCATCTCTTCAAGGATTCGGCGATGCGCACTTTGACCTGGGGGAACACGGTCTCCGATCCATAGCAAGGCCATGTTGGAACGTTCAGCTTCTACATATTTTCTTGGCATTATACTCAATGAGGAAGCCATCGGCATTTGATTAGTGGATCTGTGTTGTTCAGGAGGGCCTGGGCCATAGACATAAACTTGCCTCATGCGATGGACTTCGAACAGCAAGCAACCTCAAATTTCGGTCTGTCCCCAGCAGAGTGATGAGTAAACACTTGGCACCGTGGCTGGCTCTTTAGTGACGGTGTTCTCAGACTCTGTCAAATCCTGACGTATGTGGTAAGCCTTGCTAGCTAGAGTCGAGCGGCGTTGATGCTACCTAGGTTTATACAAGCTCGGAGCTCCGTATCCCTCGTTGACCCTCGATACTACAGTGTCACAACTCACTGGCTGGAAACTCAAAGTACCAGACTTCACTATCCTTATAGTCCCCACAGGATGTTGCCTTGTATCTGACCTGCACCTGGGTACGCTCTGATGACCAGCACACAACACGGTGCCCGGCCAATAACAAGGACTTGGCCTGGGGTATTCTCCATTACACATCAACAGCTCCATCCCCCATCACATCATGTCAGGAATGTTGGCGGCAAGTCAGGTCCTATACCATGTCAGCTCGCCATTTACAAAGTCACAAAAGCCAATATTGACCAGCTATACTTACCCCACACATGCAAACTATCCGGAGATGCCCTGGAGCGCTGCGTAGGATACGTATTGTCCAGCAGATCTCCGTCAACATAATGCTCCAATATGAACCGGCTAGGGTCAAACCAATAGTCAAATATCTGGCTACCCATGATATGCCTACCTACGCCCCAGCAGTTCTCGTAGCCCCTATGCCGCAGCCAGTCGTGGCCAAGGACCTGGGAGTCGAAGTCGTGCGTCTCAAAGGACGAGTGGTGGACGTGGCAATTTGGACCCTCAAAGAAGAAGAATGTGTGATGATCGACCCTCTCGTCACCGAGGTCGAGGCGGAAGAACACTGTTATATCTTCGCCGCTGTCGTCGTGGACGAGCTGGGAAATAGTGTCAGCATGCTCTGGGGTCAGGGAAAAAACAAAGGGGGGTCAGTAGTGGGCGGGGACTGCATATACTTCGCTGGCAAAGAAGTTGAAATACTTGGAGTAAAATTCGTAGCATTTCTTGAAGTTGGTCACACACATGCCGTAATGACCGAGCTTATGGACAGGCGTGGGACGCTTTTGGAACCGCTGGAACTCGTTGACGTGGCGGTTTTGCTTCTCGGGCTGTTCGTGATATCTGCATCAGCTCATAGGCCATTCTTGCCGTGTCAAGCAGGTCCCCGAAGTCATCACATGCAGGCATACATCACACGGTGACTGTACTTACAAAGTTCGGTTTCACCTCTGGGAACTGTGGATCCAAGGGCTCAGCTAATTGCTGCCCATACACCAGATGCATTGGAAATCCATCCACTGGGTCGTACAGCGTGACACACTTCCCACCGCCGGGTGCATCCGTCAACTCGTACACATCCGTGGCCTTGGCCTCCTTGGGAAGGATCTTGCTCGCGCGCTCCAGCTCCTCCAGACTGTCGACCACAAAGGCGGCACCGCCGAACTCCGTCTCAGTGGAGGCCTCGACACAGAGGACAAAGGGTTCCCGGCCGTAACCACGATAGTAGGTCTTGGGACCGACGCGCTGAGCCTCAAAGAAGCCGAAATCATCCATGAAGAGGCGGGCCGCATCGATGGCGTCGGGCTTGTATTTGTAGTAGACGTGGGAGATATGGTGAAGACGGATCTTCTCTGGGGCGTCGTTGCTGGCCATGTTCTAAGGTTGGATGCGTACTTGCTAGCTAGTGTTGCTATTATTCCAGAGAAGTACAGGTATCTTGTCTTGGCCTGCCCTGTCCTGTCTTGTCAGTGACAAATGAGCCGAGAAGACAAGTTGTTAAGCTTGTTGAAAGAGGAGGTTGTTATATGATATATCCCATACGTAAATCCGTATTCCCGTTGAAAGATGTCACAGTAGCATCACGACGGCAACGTCGAGGGCGCAAAGTAACACTCGGTACCTATAAGTAAGCCACGAACATGCTGGCCCCCTACTCCCCCTTTGCGCGCCTGCCGCCCCCAATGCCTGCCTGACCCTTGATCCTGGGCCGTCATCACTGACGTTCGTGGGGTACATGATAGTGTGGGGAATGTCCCATAGTCACGGTTCATAAGAAGGCTTTGCTCATCTGACGGTGAGGCGGGGTGAAAATGAGGTGTCGACGGCAGTTGTGCCAACTTTTTGGGTCCACGTAATAATGCTGGGAGAACAATTCAGCCGACGCTACACAAAATATGTGGTCCACCAACTACATGGTAAGTACGAACGAATTAGAATGTAGATTTTGGAGAAGGTTGGTTCAAGGGTCGAGAGATGTCCTCTGGGGACAGAAATTCTATTTGAATCGATCGGAAGTGAAAAGTCTAGCTCATCCGGGCTGCCTTACACCGAATCCGGCTTTCATACGGATCCGTACAGGTCCGTACTTTACAGAGGACTCCGGAGTCACCCCCAGGGGCATAGAAAGGGGCTAGGGTTAGGGTCAATCAATTCTGGGACAGGTTG
>LKEA01000083.1:40279-79669 GCA_003795315.1 Cytospora schulzeri
TCTCACCAATTGATATCAACCCTCGAGCCCAGGGTTCGGGTGATGACCGTTTCAGTGTTACCAACCACCCAACCACCCCCACCTGGGCCCTGTACAAAGGGTACAAAGGTATATACCTACCTAGGTACCTAGTAGTAGCTCACGTTACCGCTAGGCCAGGCACGCTGCACGCCAGGGTTCAGGCGGTGATCTTCAGGGGCCAGCAATTTCATCCCACCCAAACCAGACACTGAAAGGCATACATATCAGAATTAGAAGACACCTACCTACCTAGGTATCTTTTGTCTTCATTTTCATTATTCTATCATCGCATCCCCATCTACCACCCCCCCCCTAAAAATACTTTACCACTACTGCCACTTCTCCATCTCATCATCACCATCACCATCATCATCATCATCATCATCATCATCATCATCATGGCCGACACACGTCTTCGCAGCGCATCTAACGCACCCAAATACACCCCTCGCACCTTGGAACAGCGCGAGGCCGATGCCAAGCTCAACGAGCCAAAGTACCAACGCGCCCGTGTCGTCAACTCCATCATGACGGCAAAGTACCTCAAGGCCAAGTCCATCTTTGACAACTACCACGACTACAACGTGGATGCCGCGTTTGTCCCCACCACCACAGGCGCCGCATGCTGGCGCGAGAGTGCCGACCCCTGGCTGCGATTCGGTGAGACGCTGCCAGAGTTTCTGGAGGACTATGCCCGCATCATCATCGAGTCGGGCGGCGAGATCACAGGGGAGGGACTGCAGAACCTGGCGCTAGCGTTGGTTAGAGTTGCTAGGGCGGAGTGGGAGGGTGCAGGAAGAGACAAGAAGGCCTTGGACAAGGTCTTTGAGGGGCAAGTTCTGGAGCTGGTCGAGAGGATAGCGAAGGCATTCAATCTTCCAGAAGCTCAAGATGAGGACGACGATGTTGAAGATGAGGAAGGGGATGAAGCAGAGGCTGGAGAGGGGCCCGTCAATGGTTCGGGTTGATAGACGAGGCGTGCACGAGATGGATCAACGGGCCTTGGACTGGAGGGCATGAGGATTGCCAGCCTTGGAAGAGCTGAGGTGACCGGGCGGTTGACCATTTGAAGCTGTTGAACCAGTAGTATACATAGATATACGGCTGCGGCAGCTTCATCCCTCCTCATGGCCCATGTTGGTCCTTGCTCCTGATCAACTATATGCTACGCTATATCCAGCCCCGAGTCAGGTTGGATTCTTGATTTGACAGTGCCCCGGTATACTGGGCGAATTCTATGGTGCTGTGCTTGGGGGGCTTAGCAAGGTCGAACACCGAGTCCCAAGGAATTCGACGGAGCAGGAGACGATAGCAACAGGCTAGCCGGATTGATGACGCTGGTTGTAAGTTAATAACAACAATATCAAAATTAATAGTTCTTTTCACATTTATATGACATGTTCAAGATGGTGGATATGGAATACAGTCGTCTACATTTGTATATGAGAGGTAGCTGGGGATGGGGGGGGGGTGGTGGTCAGGGAGGAGTTTCCAAGGTTAATAGGGGCGTGGCTTGTTGATGGTGTGTGGAAGGATTTCCACGTGTAAATCTAAAATTGGATTGCCGGTATTATTTTGTTCACTGTGTACACACCCACCTTCCATCGACTCTGCAAACTCCCCCGTTACATCGAGTCTTGAGTATTCCGCAATGGCCCATTTAGGATCACACGAAGTTCATCCACCTCTTGTCGATAGTTAATCAATTAATTTCCTCCTCGTCTGTCAGAATGATGTCCTCCAATCTTTACGCTCGTCGGGACCGCCTCTCAACGGTACATACTATGTCGCGACGACACCGGCGCTCAGGGAAACGACCATGACCATGACCATGACCTGGCCTCAGTCACAGTCACAGTCACAGTCAGAGTCACAGTCGCCATCGTGGCAGCTCAAGGGCTGCCAAAGGAGCTCCCGTCTACTATTTCGCGTCTTCAGCATGACTTACTTGTATGCCTTTGTGCTCGGCGCCCTCGCGTGGTGTACTGCGGTGGAGGCAACCGACTCCCAGGATAGCGTCACCTGGATCTACCCCAAAGGCGGCGAGATGTTCTACTATCTCGACACTGTCAACGTTACATACCAATCACCATACAGCAATCCATGGATGTACCTCTTCTGTTACGAAGATAGCACGGTCAACAGCGTCTCTGAGAGTTCGTTCCATTCATTGTGCACACCCCGGTGTCAAGGGCCAATCCAGCTGACGATCGAGTGCTTGACCAACAGTCCGAATGCAAGAAGCCGAGCCCTACGACGGATCCATGCTGATGAGCTTACACTTCACCACCGCGACGTCTTGCTGGTTCAATTTGCGCGCCAATTTCACAGGGAACGCTGGGTCGAATAGTAACCAGTGGTCGCTAGCCGACGTGGAACGACCCGACGGGCCCATAACTACCGGCGCAGTACCTACGGCAACAGCTACATCGGCGGCATCGTCGATGGAAGTGACTGACACGGTTACGAGCGCCTCAGTTTCTGCGTCCGCTGCGACGGCGAGCATCACTAGCAACGGTGATGGGCTCACCCACGGCGCAAAGATAGGGGTAGGCATTGGAGTCGGGCTTGGGACATCCATACTGTGCGTCGGACTGTTCTGTTGGTATCACCGGCATCTCAAGCACAAAGAACATGAGCAGGATGTGTATAGGAAAGTCATCGACCGGTATTATGGTGGTGCAGGGTCTCCCGGCTCAGGGGGGCTCCCGGGGCACACTGTCGACCTTGTGAACGAATGGCGATACCAGACGCAACATCCTGTGGCGTTAGTAGCTGGGACTTCCTACTCTATGACATCCGTTCATAGCAACGACTGGCACAACAGGGACCCCGGCTCTCCCTTCCAATATTACGATCCGACCTCCGATGGGCACCCAGGGAACACCAGCGTGACGGGAACGCCCACAGCCTTTCCAGCCAGCATGCCAGCACAAGCAGCAGAAGCTGACAATTTTGAAGCCTCTCATGTCAACACTCCCCCTGGTCCGGTTCCCGAGTCAGCCGCGGGGTATGGAGACCGTGACTCCGGACACGCCCCGTCAACCTCCAACGTGGCTCGGCAACGTATGCCATCTGTCAACTACGGACCCACAGGTCGCCTGGACGCCGGCACGGGCGCCGACTTCTCGCTGTTGCCAGATTACCAGTCCCCGACCGGTGCAAGACCGAACAATACTTTTGCAGATGACAATCTGTATGAGGCAAGGACGCCATCGACGCCGCCGCCTCCACACTCTGCGCATACGAGGACCACTCGACCGCCAATGCCTGCACCACAACCCAGCGTAGCCGGCTCTTCAGCCGCCGCGCCGAACATCGCTCCAAGCGAGCTACCGACAGAGCAGTCACACCGAGGATACGGACCCGAGGCGGAACTCCCTGGCAACTCGCAGCAGCACATGCTGAAGTATCAACGGTCAAACATGCATGACGTGGAGCAGAAGTTTCTGGTGGCGGATGTCATGCCGTTCAGGAAGAAAGGGGGGGCTTCCTCTGAGACTTGAATTACACAAAGGGGGATCACACAACTTTGCGGGAAAGATAAACATCTACGCCATCGACTGCAGCAATACCAAATATTGAGGCTAGTTGGGTGTCCCTATGGACTGCAGATAATCTGTCTCACATGGCCGCCCTTCCCCTCCCTTCCAAGCAAGATCGGACGGCCCAAGTGAACTTGTCGTGACACCCAGATCCATGGGGCAGCATCCATGGGCAGCAGAAGTGATGCGTCCCATGATGGATGGTACTCCCTAGGGATGAATGCCAGGCCACTTCTGCTACATCCAGCCGCAAGCAGTTGACCCAGACCGGAAGGTCGATTTGTCCGCCCCGCCCAACACGATCGACGGGTTGCGCCGGGTTCATGGCACCTTAGCCTGGCTGGGGCGACGGCCGTAACGGCCAAATGAAATATAATTATTATATTACAACACATGAGGCACCAACCTCGAAATTGTTGCGCAATGAGTACGGGTAGAGCGTTGAAGATGTTACACCTGGGAATACTTAAGTGCCCATCTGGTAGTGCATCTAGCATCTTAAGCCAAACAGTTAGTTCGATTCAATCGATGAGATAATAGATGACTAGCTGATACCTACATTTTACCATGCCCTCGTCCCGTCTTCCCCTCTTTCTGGTATATAAAGTGAAGTTGGCATTTGGGGCCTGGAGTTGTAGGCCCAACCAATGCAGGGAGCAGTGTAACAGCAACTTTCTGGGCCCCGGCCTACACTAATGTAGCCCCTGGTCATACATACATGGGTGCCTACTGTACTTACCTACCTAAGTAGGTACATAGGTAGGTAGGCACTGCAACCTGAACTCTCCGAGGTCCGCTGCGTGGGTTTCTTCTCCGCAACTGATCAATCCCCAGCCATCATCTCACGTCCAACTAAGCATCCAATTCTATATACATCGCTTTGAAGTCATGGCACTCACAGTAAAACCCAATATATATCCCTCAGTCCCAACCCCCAGCCTCGGCAAAGTCCTTATAACAGGCGGTTGCGGATTCCTGGGCTACCACCTCGTAGCCCGTCTCCTCTCCGATGCGGACTGCTGCGAACACGTCTACATCATCGACCGCGACGTCTCGCGCAACATCCATACCCATGAGAAGGCGACCTATATCACAGCATCCATCGCAGAGGGAAAGGACCTCTCCGTGGTTTTGGATCGGGTCAGACCAGTGACCATATTCCACGCTGCCAGCCCGAACGCCACGTATGGTCGGCGAGGGGACTATTACCGCACCAATGTCGTGGGGACGCAGAACATTTTGGCGCTTGTAAGGGAGAGGAGCTATGTGAAGGCCCTTGTCTACACTTCTTCTGGTGATGTCTATGCGACCAGACACCACAAGATGTTGAAGGAAACAGATCCCACCTGGGATCCCAACCCGTGGCCATGGAAAGGCGTAACGGAATACGAATGGACCAAGGCGCTTGCGCACCGGCTCGTCCTGCAAGCCAACACCAAGGAGGGACTCAAGACGGCAGTCATCATTCCCGCGCACATCTACGGCCTGCGCGACTCCCAGGCTTTGAGTCTGATGTTTGATATGTTTGAAGACCCTAGAAAGCCGGTCTTCCAGGTAGGCAACGGACAAAACATGGCGAGCTTTGTGGAGGCGGGAAACTGCGCCGAGGCCCACGTACTCGCTGCTCAGGCACTGCTCTCCGGGGTGAAGGGCGTTCCGGGTCAGGCATTTAATGTTTCTGATGGGGAGGACATACCCCTTTGGTGGCATACGCGTCTTGTCTGCGCCACTATCCGCGGGCTTGGTCTCGGGAAGGACCCCATATCACATTCAAAGATGGGTGTGGCGAAGGTAAAGGTGAGGCATATCCCCGGCTGGGCAATGTGGCTAGTGGCCAGGGTTGTCTGGTGGATGCTCCTGGTGTCTACAGCTGGGTATGTCCAGCCTCCACCGGCGCTCAGTTGTAATGGGGCGAGTTGGTGTACGGAGGACCATACTGTCGACATTGAGAAAGTTCGAAAGGTGTTGGGGTACAGGCCGGAGGGAAATAGAGAGAGGCATGAGGCGGTTGTGAGGCAGGCGGCTGAGTGGGAGTGGGAAAGGAGGAAATCGTTGAACAGGGATCAGAATGGGACGAATGACGGTGAGCGTGATCTGAAGGTGAAGTGACGTGGTACCCGCAAACTAGAATGGTGTTTTCGCCGTCTTAGCAGAGAACTTTCATATTTCCTTGTCCGGGTGGAGTTTGGTATCATGTATAATATCATGTGTGTGGCCATCGCCATACCATCCACCCTCATGGTAAAATTCCCCGTCATCTCCTCAAATCATTCAAGCAAGACTTTTAATCTGTCCTTTAGCTGTAATTTGCGGCTTTCTAAGCTACCGAGTTGTATCCCGCCTCTCTGCGCTTGACTGCTGCGAACACGTCTATACGATCGACCGTGCAGCCGGTGGAACGGCGGCATTCATGTAATTTCAGGGGGAATTATGCTTCAATACGAGGGTCATTTTCATATTTCCTTCTAAGTCGTTGACATGAAGCCTCCAAATCAGAAAAGGTTTTGGTATGCACAAAGAGTCTCACAGAGGGTCCCATGTCTCCCGTGTCTTCTCTGGCTTCCTGGACTTCCCTGGCTTCCCTGGCCTTCCACGTATTTCGTCACGCAACTCATCCAGCATCGTTGCTGTGGTAGCTGTGTCGGGATGTCCCTTGCCTAGGATCCGAGTTTGCCTTTCCATTGTCGTTTTGTAGAGCTCTTTCGCCTCCGTCGACCTCCCTTGCAATCTGTAATTCAGGGCGAGGCTGCACATGGTATTCAGACACGCTGGATCATCTGCGCCTAGAAGCTGCACTTGAGCCCTCAGCACTCGACTTAGCTCTTCCTCGGCCTCCTTGAAGTGTCCCTGTTCTTGGGCCAGTATAGCGGCGTTCTGCCTTGTCAGCAGGGTATGGGGGTGGCTAAGCCCAAGCGTCTTGGTCTGTCCCTCCAGAACTATCTGCATTGTCTTGCTGGCCTCTATTGGATTATCGGCCGCACAGTGCATTCTGGCAACACTCCCTAGGATACGCAGAAGCTCAGGATGCCCGGGCCCGAGGAGTCTCTCGGCTAACCGAGACGTCTCCGTATATACTTCAGCCGCCTCCTTATATTGGCCTTTCCTGTCTAGGGCGAGTCCGAGGTTATATTGCTGGCGGACTGTATCAATATCATCCTTGCCATACCTTTCGGTGCACCAGGAGGTTACTTGCTTGTACAGCGCGACAGGATCATCCGACACGGTGCCTGGTTTCTTGAGCAGCTCGGCGGCCACTTGGCTTATATCGCTGACGTCGTTCTTTTCCCAGTCCTTGACCTCGGACTTCTTAAGCCTCTGCAACAGACCGTCTCGCAGCGCGGAGTTCCAGAGCGAGCGTGTATCCGAGTCTTTCCCGGTTCTGTCTCCAACATTTTGGCCTGCTTCTGAGGATGATGTTTCACGCGCTTTCTTCAGCGCTGCCTTGGCCTTGGAGATCAGGGCATCATTCTTTTCCGGCTCCTCCTCCAGGTATCGTAGAGCTTCTTTGATGTGTCTTGTGGCAGTCTTCGGCTGGGAAATGTGCAAGTGGTAGGATCCAACCCTGAAAAGGAGTATCGCACGGTTTCTTTTGGCATCCGTGGAAGATGGTTTGAACTTGAGTACGGCCAAAGCGGAGGGGTTCATGATCTCGCAGGTCTCCCACTCCTTATCGTCTGGATCCGGGTAGCTCTTGCACATTAGCTTCAGGGCCCATTCTTCTGCCCAGTCGGACTTGCCCTCCTCGATCAGCCATGATCGAACGCAACGCCGTATAGCCGCTGTCACGCCGATCGTGACGCGATTGTTCGAGGGCTCCACCATGCCGTATGTTTTTAGGCACTCGAGCTGTTTGTCGGCCTGAGACCGTGACTCCGTCGCTTTGGCCAGAAAGAAATACCGTAGACTCTGCAGGTCAAGAATACCAGCGAGTAGCATCAGATTTGCCGCCTCTGGACTCTTGTTCTTGAGGTCGTTGTAAAGAAGTTTCCATGCCTGGTAGACTCCCGCATCCGAATCTTTCACTCCTTTACTAGGTGGACCCAAACTCTGCAAAAGGCTCAAGTACTTTCTGGTGCTGACCTGACCAACGGCCTGGCGGTAAGCCCTGGCCATGACAAGAGCAGTAGGCGATCCTCCAACGGCCTTGGCGACTTCGACAGCAGACCTTTTCTTGCCGGCATCATGAGTGGCCTTCCCAAGCCAGAGCTGTGCAGCATTCTCGTCATCTAACTTTGGAAGCTCAACGACGTACTCATGGCCGGCTAAAGAGCCTGCCAGAGAAAAGGACCGAGTTGTAAACAGAACTCTGCCATGCAGTCCAACCGGGATAAAATCCAGTAGCGACTTCCCGGTGTCGGACGAGCTCGTCGCCTTCAGCTGCTTGTCATTGTCGACGCCATCTATAACAAGAAGCCAGTGACCGCTTGAGTCTTGTTTCAAGAAGTGCCTTACGGCTTGGAGCACACTGGTCCCAGTATCAAGTCTCAAATGCAGTGACTGGGCAATGAGCTTGTAAGACAACTCGAATTCCTCGGCGCTACTAGCATTTACCCATAGCACCTTAGATTCCGGATATGCCCCATGGAAAGTGTGCGCATATTCTATTGCAATCTGTGTTTTTCTATCAATCATACCAACAAACAAGTCAGTCTTCTTATACTATCCATTCCAAATAATCACCCGCTGGTCCCAACTCACCCACTTCCAGAATCGCCACACATTGCCACCTTCACGTTTCGGTCGAACTTTTCGTTGATGAGGTCCATGATTCCTCCGCGTGGAGCAAAGTTGGGCTCGCGTTTGAATGGGAGTGTGGATGATGGCATGGACTGGCTTGCCGCGGTTGAAGAGGAAGATGGGTTGTCTGCATACGCATTGTCAGAATGGTGGATACAAAGATGTATATATAAGGCAATGAGCATGAGAAAGGAATTGACCATGGAATCATTCTGTGGCTTCGAAATAGCCGCGAATTGGGGAGCCTCCTATCGGCGTTCGAACTAACCTATTTTCAGACGGGCTTCGAGGACCTCCGCTGACTTGTCCCTCATATCTATAATCTGATCACGAACGCATTCGTAGTTATTGTCCTGCTCACCCTCGAACTTGTTCATGCGGAAGTGGTCCAGGGGCATTCCTTGCTTCTGCGCGCAGCTCAAGGTTCCCGACGTCTCATCAACAACGAACTCCTGACCCGATTATCATATCAGTATAATGCCTTCCTCATGTATTAGTGAGTTAGGTGTTGAAAACCTACCGGGGTTGTTTCCATCCCGACAATAGCACCAACGTTCGTGGCCCTCTGTTCATAGAAGCAGAATAGTTCTGGCGCTGCCGATCTGCGGATGTTGATATCGCGTGTGAAGTTAAAGACAGTGGCTACGAGCTCGTCGTTGTTGTATGCCAGGGTGTGGATAATGTTCTCCTGAACATGGTGTTGTGTCCTGACGATAATATCGAACAGTTTGCCCTGGCTTTGCAACGCAACACTGCCTTGGAAGGGGGTCCCGAGGAAGAGCATGCCTGTAATCGATTTGTAAATACCCGGGAAATCGTGAGAATTCAATTTGCTCAGAGCATAAGCCTGGTCAAAGTGTTCAGTCAGATAGGAGGGAGAGAAAATGGGGTTCAACCGGAGTTTTGCAGACCTTTTGCATGACGAGCCCGCCGAAACAGTGTCCGATCAATATGATTGGGCGCGTACCACAATCCTGTTGAATTGTTAGTGGCTTCCGGTCCAATCTACCAGGGCTAGGCGGTGTATGTATACCCTTCGTTTCTTCTTAATTTCCCTCAGAAGTGTCGTTGCCACTCCGTCAAGTGTTTGCCTTGTAGGAGCATCTCCGAACCACACCGAATCGTAGTTAAAGGTCATGATTCGAGCGTCTTTGACTGCAGAAGGAAGCATAGTGTTGTCCGCGAGCCAGTTCACCTCCCTGATCTTTTGACCCTTGTCATCTTTCTCGGAGTAGACCCAAGTCTTTGTTGGGGGGGCTCCAATCCCGTGGACGGCCACGATGCTGCGAAGAGGTTAGCCATAGTGCTTGTTGATAATGCATGCAGATGGCTCATACGAACTCTACTTCCGTTCCATCGGGCTCTTTTGGTTCAACAAGGACCTTCAATCCAAGGTCTTTGGAAGAGATGCTTCGCCTTGAGGCCGTGTCCGACCCTCCCAGGCCGGTTCGAACAACAACCAGGGCGCTCTGCATGTTGGCAAATCCACTTATAGAGAAGAAATGGGAGGAAATGTGCGCAGTGATGAAGACACAATGACTAGAAATCAGGAACACTCGTGCAGAGTCTTCAGAATTTGCAGATAGTACACTTCCGAAGCCCAAGTTTGCAGTCTCACGGGAACAGGAAAATGTGGAGGAAGTTATATGAACTCTTTTCTGAGGCGCTCTACGATCATCCATACTTGATTAGGCTCTGCAAGACAAACCTTTGCACTTTTGCTGGCTTTTACTCAAAGGGCCCCCAATTCAACGTTCGCGGCTCAGAGAGCCAGACGATGGCTAAGCCATCTCTTCATGCCCCCCCCTACCCTTCTGTCTGCCGCAAGGCCTCATCTCACCAACAATGTAACTATGCTGATCGCGGTCCTGGAGGCTTGGGGGCTCCATGCAAGCCATGGAAAACCCTTTGGCTGTCGAGTAAGTGCCTCATTCAGCCATGCAGACGGGCTTAGTCGGGCACCATTGCAGCTGCATGTTGGGGTCTGACCCAGAGAGCCTTATCACTTTGGCTCTCAGCTTGCCTTTGTACCATGGCATGTGATACACCATGTAATATTGGAGTGTTGCTTGGCGGGGGTGGCTGATGGCTTAGTTCGAAGCAGGAGGTACATACTTAGTATGTATGGTGCCCCCGGGAGCCTATCGCTGAATTGTGCTTACCAGAAGGGTTGCCACCCCAGTCGATCTGCAGCGAAGCTGCCAGGGTGGTCATGTAGCTTGCTATAATTAACGGGCTTCCACCTCATTTATCAAAACAGAAATGTGGAGGGTCCGAGCTGAGTATCCTTGAAATTCCGATACATGCCACATTTCCGGCATTCTTCTATAACTTCTGATTAATTATAGGCAAGGCCTTACCCTTATTGACTACGTTTTCCGGCACCAAACACCAACCTGTCGAGCTGAAATGCAAAGCTGTAGCTCCGAAGCAAAAAGGAGTCATAACACCCACCTTCCAGCCAATCATGCACCGAAATACGCCATCGAGCCCCCCTTCAACTACCTCAGATCAGGCTGTGACCGTCAGGGTTGGGACGGACGTACCCTTCACCGAGCAACATGAGCTATTTCATCAGCTGGGCGATATAGTTCCGGATCAGCCTCTGATGCGCCTCGATGAAAGGGTCGCCGTGTCGAGGTTCCTCGTCGATGAGCTGTCAACCCAGAGGCTCGAGGACCTATAATTACTGGATACTATTCTTGGTTTCCAACCGCCGGAACATCAGCCCGCTTCACCATCAGGCTGTGAAGAGCAGGAGGATCATCATAACGGAAAAGCCCGATCTCGACCTGGTCTGGCACTACAGCCGCATTTTCATCAAGCCCATCCCACTCTGCATGCTGACCCACTCGTTCTGGGCCCAGCATATTCAAGCCGGCTCCCCGTCCAAGAGCGGCGTAGTAGCGCATCAGATCAGCCTGGACGCCAAAGGATTCCTTCGGACCTATGCCCGCCTCATCCTTTACAGGACGGACTTCTAGATAGCCCAGGAGGCTAGGCTCATCCCGCGCTACATTACGTGGGATAACTGGTGTCGCTTTATCCAGGGGTTCAAGGGCCTCAGCGATGCCCAGGTCTCAAAGCGCTACCAGTACGGGGAGATCAGGCTCACGAGGCTCAATTTCTGGGTCAAGGTCTTCTTTCAAGGCTGGATTTACCATGAAGTTCATCATAACTATGCGACCTACTTCGCACAGTTCATCACCCCTTACATCTTCGTGTTTGGTGGGCTGTCTGTCGTGTTGACGGCATTTCAGGCAATGCTTGCCGCAAACACCGGAAATCTGGACAGGGCTAAGGTAACGGTTCTGGTAGATATCTCGCTGTATGTAACTATGGTGGGCATTGGCTTCTTCCCTGCACTGTATTTGATATTTCAACTGAGGAAGTTGTTTTGTTATATTTCATTTTACCAGAAGTTGGAATGACTGTGATGGGAAGTATTCCGGTGTTACTCGAGCGTCACCGAAAGGTTTACATTAGAATCACTCTCGAAGAAGTTCGTTGTCTATGCATGGAAGGTGGCCCCCATATTTCAGACGAGAGTTACGACTGTTCTCCAATATAGTATCTATCTTATAACCCAAATCCCCTCCTTCAATCATCGTCCGACTGCTCTTCGTCTGATTGGCACTCGTCTTCCTCTTGCTCGGACTCATCTTCGTCCTGCTCAGAATCATCTTCGCCCTGTTCAGAATCATCTTCGTCCTGCTCAGATTCTTCTTCTTGCTCAGAGTCTTCTTCTTGCTCAGATTCGTCTTCATCCTGTTCAGAATCATCTTCGTCCTGCTCAGATTCTTCTTCATGCTCAGATTCGTCTTCGTCATGCTCGGACTCATCTTCGTCATGCTCAGATTCTTCTTCTTGCTCAGAGTCTTCTTCATGCTCAGATTCGTCTTCGTCATGCTCAGCCTCTTCACTTTCGGTATCAACACTACCATCGCTTTCATCTTCCGAGTCATCATTGCTAGAAGAATGCTCATCGGTCGAGTCACCAGAGCTCGTGCTTCGATCATCTTCTGGCCCGCTTATCTCTTCTGAAGAGTCCTCAAGAGTGTGGTCATTATCTGATTCACTTTCATCTCCATGCTCATGTCCGCTGTCTGGATTGAAACTCGAGGACAACCGAGAGCTCGAACTGTATTCATTGTCGGAACCACTGTTGTTTCCGAACTCATGTTCATCAGGCGAATCGTCTATTTGAAGGTGTGCGTAGCTGTGATCGCTCTCGTGGCCAGTATCTGAAGTGTGCTCGATATCGGAGCGAGAACTGTGGCTACTATCGGAAGAGTGGCTGTGTGTAGAGCTACGTCTGCTAGTCGAACGGTGACCGGAGTGGTGACCGGAGTGGTGACCGGAGTGGTGACCGGAGTGGTGACCGGAGTGGTGACCGGAGTGGTGACGCGAGTGGTGACGCGAGTGGTGACTTGAGTGACGCTTGAGACTTGGACTGCGGCTATCCTTTGAATGTTCTTCATTTCCCGAATCGTGTTTATGACCCGTAATCTGATCTATGCTGAAGCCGCTGCCGATGTGGTCCTTAGAATGCTTCGTCGGGGTGTTGTGCTCTCGTTCGAGGTAATCATCGGAACTCCGATGTCCGTGAGGGGATTTCCTATGTTCGGAAATGTGCTCCTTCTCTGCTTGTGGAGTCTCTGTTGCTATATTATTTCCAACTTGGTGACCTTCCTCGTGTGGAGAGTCTTCGCCTGGCGGTATGTTGGAAGAAGGCGAATGTCTTGACCCTGCCGGTGGAAATGGTTGCGTTGATGACTCGGACGGGCCTGGTGTGGGTGGCTCAAGAGGGCTAACTGGCTCTGGTGCAGACGGATGTCCTGTAGAATTGGACTCAGTGGAAATATTCGTTTCAGGCGGATGTAATGAACCTGACGGGATAGTGGACTCAATTTCAGAGCCAGGATGGCCTGTTTCACCTGGCTCAAGAGGGCTAATTGGCTCCGTTGCAGATACTTGTACTTTGCCTGCAGGATTAGAGTTATTGGGGTCGTCCGTTACTGGTTTGTTTAAAGATCCTGCCAGGTTTGCGGGCCTATGTTCAGGATCGGAAAAGTAAGTATTTGCAGTTGTGTGTACTGAGCCAGAAGGACTAGTGGGCTGATGTCCAAGGCTAGGGGAGTGGTCCGTTGCATACGTATGTAACAAACCCGAGGGACTTTCCGGCTGGTGTTCCGAGCCGGGTGGATGGTGTTCAGAGCCGGGTGGATGGTGCTCAGAGCCGGGTGGATGGTGCTCAGGGCCGGGTGGATGGTGCTCAGAGCCGGGTGGATGGTGTTCCGAGCCGGGTGGATGGTGTTCCGAGCCGGGTGGATGGTGTTCAGAGCCGTGTGGATGGTGTTCAGAGCCGTGTGGATAGTATTCAGAGCCGGGTGTATAGTGTTCAGAGCCGGGTGGATGGTGTTCAGAGCCGGGTGTATAGTGTTCAGAGATATATGGATGGTGTTCAGAGCCGTGTGGATGGTGCTCAGAGCTATGCGGATGTTGTTCAGAGCTTGATAGGTTTGGTTGCTCGTGTGTAGAGTCAGTGGGGTGGTCCATTAAAGGCGACGAGCATGATGAATTTGGGGGCTTATGCTCTGAGTAAGTCGCATGCTCCGTTGGCGGTTTACCTTCTGAGTTCGAAGGTTTCGTGGAATTGTGCTCAAGGTCATACGGATGCTCCCTTGGCGGTCTTTTTGTTGATCCCGAAGGCTTTCGTGGTTTCTTGTCTGACTTTCCTGACTTTCCGGGCCTCGTAAATGCGTCTCCAACTTGTTGTTTGAACGATTCCATTATGGACAAACCTCCATGTAGATGTGTACTGACGTCTCGGTGCTCGTGCGACTGATGGACGGTTTTCACCTTGGGCGAACGAGTCTCAATTCTCGTTGCGCCCTTGGGTGTTTTTATGCTTGAGGTGACTTGGCGTGTATGTAGATTGTGCGTCGAAGATGACTGACGGCGTATTTTCAAGGCGCTTGTATTGGTATGGAACGATGGACGAAGGTTTGTCTGATTATAATTGGTTCCCTTGAAAGATGAACTTGTGCCATGCTTCGGAGCCACCTCAGCCTTGGTGGAGACCCGTGATGCACGAAGGAGAGATTGCTCGGCGACTGCAGAGGTTGCCATTGGAACCGATTTGATGCCCGATGAATACCGTAACGAGGCCGATATTGAAGAAGTCTCCTTGGATCCAGGGCCCGAGAGCTGAGGTTTGCCTTCGCTGCCATTCTTCTTGTCGAGGACCTTGTCCAGTACAGCGGAATTGCCATGAGATATGGCTTCTGTTGCCTGACAACCCGCAACCCGAAGATACGCTTCCAACGGCGGAGTTGAGACGGGACTGGCAAATGGTATAGGGTCGTTCCATGACCAGTTCCTTGTATATTTTGGAGCAGATACAGTTGTGTGTTTCGCTTCTTTCTTGCTTGGAAGATCTGCGACCATGGTAAAGGAAGGCGACCGACCCTCGGAAAGTATTGACAGATTCGAGTGGTCTTCCTTCTCCACGAGCCTTTTGTCGTTGACGTTGCTTTCGCTGTCATCTTTCTTCTTGTCGACTCTCTTCTTGGTGTTCACCTCCTTTTGCTTGTCGAGTTTCTTCTTATTGTTGTCTTCCTTCTTGTCAACTTGCTTCTCTTTATCGACCTTTTTAGGCTTGGTACTTTCTTTGGAAGAAGCTGACGCGATCGGCTTGCCGGTAATTGTAGCCTGGTTACAATGTCCCATGTTAGTGGCAATGGGTACAGCGCTGACCACCATATTTCACATACCTTGGTACGCTCTTCCTTGGTGGACAAAACCTCACCCACGACACTTGAGAGAGCCAATTTCTTTGTCTTGAGAGGCTCGGAGGTGTAGGACTTCACTCTTGACATCTCAGACGTTGCAGTGTCCAATACTGGAGATGTTGTTGGTAGTGGAGGCTCAACCGACTTTGACTTTGATGTCGAATTCTTCTTGTTTTTGGTGGATAGATTCACATCTGGCTTGTGTGCTTTATCACTATTGATTGCAATTGTCGAATCTAGTTCAACTCTCTTCTTCTTCAAGGGCGAGAGTCCCTCTGCGTGATGAAGCTGGCGGAGGTAAAATGGTCTGCGCTGTTTTCTCAAGAGCTCCCACATGCGTTGGAACTCGGCGGCAACCAGCAAAGGGAATTCAGTTGGCTGTTGCACCAAGTGTCGGGGCCCTGATACAGGAAGGGCCGAGCCTTGAGTGAAAGATTCTGTTCCAGCCTGAAAGAGCTTGGGACACTTTGCAGTACTACTGCCTTCAGTTGCAGACATTTGTGGTTGAGCTCCCAACGGCCAAATACTGAAACCGTCGGGGACCACGGCGTCGCAGCATTGTCGGCAGAGTTTCTCCGTGTCCAGATAGCTGATGTCAGGGTCTGTGACATGAAAGAAGCCGAGGCGACTTGGATACGGTTGGTTTTCATCGCCGGGCCGATACTTGGGGATGTGTGGACAGTTGAGCCCAGTGATACCGGTCAAGAAGTTCACAGCGAACTCGGCCGATCCAGGCCAAGACGCCTTACCATGGGGGGCTGTAGGAGCAGATTCCATAACTATTGGGAGATTGTGAGTTTACAAAGAGTAAGGTACCTGGTGAAATGTGAGTATTGGGTTTGGATCAGAACTCGGGGAATGTTTGAACGATGTTAACAGAATTGTCAACAGTGGACAAAGAGACCTCCGCTCGATTTGTCTTTGGAATATAACTACTGAATTTACCCGAGCAGGGTGTTTGCGTAACCAGCTGAAAAGCGGCTGAGGCAGTGATCAGTACCCTTAGTGAGGAGTGCCCAACCTTGGACGTTTGAAGACATCTTCGGGTCTTGGGGGCCAACATTGAAGCTGAAAACTACTTATGTATGTAAATCCTATGCAGTTAGAGTCCAACCACAACTTTGGGGCAAGCGGGGTCTTGCTGCAGGTGATCATGTGCGTAAAAAAAGAATCATTCTTTTCACTTTTATTAGCGCATTGAATAAATATCGTGAGGGTGGTCAGCTGGTAGGCACAGCCATGTATGCATTACTCATGGCTGAGATTCTTCCCATGTGGAATATGACCTGATACATCACGCAGCCTGATTAATAGAATCGCAGAGTAGAAGTGAGGCTCTGAGGCTCTAGACCAGGAATTTACGGATAGTTTGCCGCCCCCCATTATCATGAGAGTCATCCAACTTGCCCAGGGCTCTTCTGCCAAGAGACACCTGGACAAGTGTACAGGACAGCCCGTCACAATGATTAATATCTGGGCACCCGTCTGTCACCATCTTTGAACTGTCTGACCATCTACTTCACTCTCTGTTGCTCAACCCTCAGATTCGACTCACTTATTTCGTTCTTCTTTATATGTCGAATATCACTTGGTCACTAAGTCCGTCGCGTCCTCACCATGACTACAACTACTGTCTCGAAGTCCCCGCTCATCGGGAGCCTCTCCGTATCCGGCTTCCGGAATATCGATGCGAAAGATGCCGACCGCGAACGTGCCATACAACTCATGTTGGCTCAACGTCAAAGGGACAGAAGAGACTCTGCCCCTTTACAGTTCACCCACAAAGATGCTACGCCTGTCCTTACCTCCCTTGCCCGTGGAGCTATCCACGATGCAACTCCAGGTCTGGCTAAAGCTCTGCTTGAATACGGGGCAAGCGTCTGCATCGCCAAGCCTAGGAGTCACAAGTTTCTCAAAAGGCTATCTGGTCAAGACCAAGTTGATGTTAGGGGGCATGTCCTTGCTGAGGCCACTCAAAACTGTGCTGCTGAGGTCGTCTGCGTCCTTGCTCGGGAAGCAGATGATATCGCAAGAGCAGAGGCACTCCCCATAGCCATTCGGATGAATGACCCCCTCAAGACAGTGGTTCTTTACAGTTGCGGGGCTGACGTATCGCCATTGTGTGCCGATTTCCTCTCTTTATTTGATCTACCAAATACCGATGAGATGGTTGAGACACTGCTCAAATGGGAAGTCCGCCTTCGCGGGCCATGCCAGGATTGCCGCAACAAAGGATTACTGAGGGCGGTGTCAGTGGGATCAGTGACCAAAGTCCGCATGCTTCTTGAAAAGGGGGCCAGTGTGCTTTTCAACGACGCCGCTGCTCTCATGTCTGCAATACAAGGCGGAAAAGATGGCATTACCCAGGCCATGATTGCTTCCAAGAGCCTGTCCCCGGAACTTCTCGACACAGCTGTCGGAGTCGCAAGCGACGCATTGCAAGCAAAACTTACACACGAGACGTTCCAAATACGGCTCCATATCCTGAGACTTTGCATTCAGGGAGGGTCGAAAGGTCCAAGGACAGACCAGGCCCTGATGTGCGCCGTGCAACAGGCGCGGCTGGAACTCATCGACGACCTGGTTGCAAACAACATAGCAGTCAACGAAAGCACAATCCGATACTCCATCATGGGTAGACAGCCACGGGTACTCCGTTCCATCATTCGTGGCAAACCTTCTCAACCGATACTGGCTGCCGGAATCGACGAGGCGCTGAAGCTTGGAGACATCTCAATGGCCCAAGCCATGATCGACCTCCTCCTGTACGCTGGGCTGGAGGGTAGACCTGTTGGGGAAGCCCTCATCAAAGTCTTGGAAACCCCAAGAATGCTCCATAACCAGGGTTCCTGTTTTCCTTTGCTGAAGCTTCTTCTTGAAAAGGGGAGCGCCGACATCAACCTACACCAGGGCCTGTCTATGAACCTTGCAGCCTCTGAAGGATGCCTCGACATTGTCAAACTCCTTCTGGAGTTCCGCCCTACCATCGAAACTCTGAACAATGCTCTTGTAGCATCTGCAGGGCGTGGAGATCGCTGTATTGAGGTGACCAAGCTTCTCGTCTCACAGACGTCAGCGGACTATAAAGGGGGAAAGCCTCTGGTTTCTGCTATCAAGTCGCGCAGTATCCTCCAATTAAGCACCCTTATCTCCATGAGACCATCGTCGTCATCTCTGGCCACTGCCTGGACTGAGGTAGACACAGTAGCGGATGACGACACTTTTCAGCTGGACGCCCTCACAGTACTACTAAGAACCGGCAAGATTGGGAGCCAACTTCAAGATGAGTCCCTAATCACAGCCGCTGCAAGGGGCAAGAGAGGATACGAAACCTGCCGCGTCCTGCTAAGTGATCTCGCTTCACCCGACCGCTTGGGAGGCCGTGCGGTCACAGCAGCTGCTAGGGGCTTACATCTCGATACCCTCACACTCTTGGCCAAGCAACCCATGTCTGCCTATCTCGTGGCATCTGCATTTCGCGGAGTAACTGCGCAGGGGGAGCGATGGCTTACTGATGAAGGCCTCAGCGTCGTGCAATTCCTATTGCAGCAGGGTGCATCTGGACCTGAAATTGGCGACGCCTTCTGCGTCGCTGCAAAGCTATGCCACCAGGAGGCGTTCGACCTGTTGGCAACGTCTATTAGTGACCCGCAGGTGTTCGGTCGGGCGCTGTATTGCTTGATCCAGAATGGAACCTCGAAGTGGCAGGTTCTGGATGATAGCAACCTCTGGGCTGTTCAGTACCTGCTCGAATGGGGAGCTGACCAACAGTCTGTGAACCTGGCCTTTCTCGAGGTAGTAAAGGCCGCGGCTATCGGCAAGGCGTCCGATGCTTTGATCGAGACATTTCTAAGCGTCGGCGTCAAGGCTGATGTCAACTTCCAACGGGGCAAGGCCTTACGACTGGCCGTGGGGGCCTTCAATGTGCCCTTGTTGAAGACACTTATCTCGAATGGTTCCAGCAAAGAGTCCATGACACAGGCTTTCGCTACCGCGGTTACAACGTCACTGGAGGAGAAATCAATTCTAGCTCTCATCGAGGTCCTTGTCGACAACAAGAGTATACAACCTGACTTCCATATGGGAATTTGCAACGGGATTCCTCCTATAATTGCCTGCTTGATGGTTAATCCGGGTCATTCCAAGCTTGTAGCCCGTCTTATTGATCTTGGTTGCCCGGTGGAAGCCGAGACAGACTGTCGACTGTACGTTGACGAAGAAGTGGACCAGGAGCCGGTGACGGCTCTCATGTGGGCATTGTGCCAAACTGGAGTACAAACTGTTTCTACAAGCGCCATAGAAGCGTTGATAGCTGGGAAAGGTATTTCTAGCCTATATCCTCCTTCCTGGAATTTCATCTGACTGACATTGTGATAGCGAATGTCAATTTTACTGCGCCGAAAACGAGAGCAAATCCAGTGATATTGGCTTCCAGGCACGGTCGAAGCGAAGTTGTGAAACAGCTTCTGAAGGCTGAAGCAAACTATATTGCCCGCGACAGATTCGACAGGTCGGCACTCCTCTACGCCGCCAGGAACGGAGATCTTGCTACTGTTACTGTCCTCAATAAAGCCAAGCCTCCCATCAATGATGGGAGTCTCCATGCAGCGTCGAGGCACCTCAAAAGTGAAGTGGCAGCGGCTTTGATCAAGGCTGGACACAAACCAGACTTCCCTAGCAGTAACCCCGATCATGAGGGCCGAACAGCGCTCCAGGAGCTTGTGCTTAGGTCTGATTGCAGCGAAGATGTTACTAAGTCGGAGGCAACCATTAGGGCCCTGGTGGTTGGTGGCAGGGCGAATGCCATGTTAAAATGGCGTGGTTACAATTCGCTCTTCCTGGCTTTCGCTAACCAGAGGGCGCTAGAGACCACTCGTGCGCTGTTGGATAACGCCATGTGGGAATGTCTCAACAGCGAGGAGAATGTGTTTGTGGAGGTGAACCCTGATACTGGAAAGCCATGCTTTTTTTTCTCTCCGACGATGTATCTCTCATACCGCTGGCCTCACGAGCAGGTCAGGGGACTTTTGCAACTCCTTCACGACAAAGGCTGCGTGGATCGCTTCTATGCGCCTCTTGGAGCCCCTCAACCACCTGATGCCAGGGGGCTTCCTGCCGATATTGTGGCGGCAGAGACAAAACGCAGAGAAGAAGAAGAGAAACAGAGAAAGCGTGACTTCGAACACCAAGAGAAGCTCAGGCGCATGAGGGAAGAGGAGCAGCAAAAGATAGATATACAGGAACAACAACACATTGTATGGAAGGCTCACGAACAAGAGAAGGGCGCTGTGAAGTTAGGAAACAAGGTCCATGAACACGACGTGTGGAAAGTTCAAGAGCAAGAAAAGGGGGCAGTCAAGCTGGGCATCCAAGTGCAACAGCATCAGGAACAGTTCATTCACAAAGCAAGCATGACCGCCCAGGAACAAAGGGCTCTGGCACAGAAGAACGCGTTGATTGCTATGAAGCAGCAAGAAGACGAGGCTATGAGGCTTCGCAAGATGCAGCACGATCAATCAGCGCTCAAGGCAAAGCACAACGAAAACCTAAAGTACCGACGCCGCGAGAACGCGCAAACGAAGACGACGCAAAACAACAAACTGAACTTTCAACGCCGCGAGAACGCGCAAATGAAGACGACGCAAAATAACAAATTGAACTTTCAACTCCGTGAGGGTGCGCAAAAGAATGCAACCCAACAGACCTCGAACCGGCTCAATCAGCAAAAGTCGAGGCAGCAAATTGCAACCCAGGCGAACCTGAACCGTTTGAAACTGGAGGATGATAAGAGGAAGATTTTGATGAAGAAGAGTATGATTGCATTGAGGGAGGACTAATAACGACAAGTTGCAGTTCTTGGGCCTACTGTGCGTTTTTGTCTTCTTTCGCGGTGGTTTTCCTTTCTCTTCTCTTTTGTCATCTTTTCTCAATATTTAATTTGAATCTCATTGCTCTATGACCATTGCCATTATCAAGCTCATTCCGAGGTGAGGCCACCTGGGTAGCTAGAGTGGTAGAGTCTCGCCATATCTTGCTGCTTCCCTTGGCCCGTTTTTGGCTTCCTAGGTACTTTATATGGCGTCATATATTTAAGATATTGCATATTGGCTCTGGGAATAATGATTAACTTGAAGAAATCCTTTCGTCTGAAGTCCCAATGAGATAATTACACATGCAGTGGCCCTTACCCCGGTAGCCTCTGGAAACAGTTACATGGTTTGAAAGGTCTATAAACTCCATTCACCTCAAACTAAAGCTCCTAGTGAGGGTCGACTTGATAGTGATAGGCCTGCTGGTCTCTGAACACGGACTATACCAGCCCAAGCTTCGTGATGGGCGCCAAGAGCGAGGGACATGATGGACTAGCAATTGTTAGTCGCGCGTCGTGAAATTCAGTCCACCAGCATACCTGGCGCTGTTTGATACAAAATTCATGCATCGACCGGTTGGAGCTGACTTTGCTTGAGGTTTTAATGCTTCGACTTTTCTTTCCGACAGCGGGACGACCCCGAGCCTTACAATCACTCTTGTCACGAAAAGTGCAAAAGCAATTGCCAATGCTTGTGCATTGGCTAGACCCTATATTGCGATAACCTTCGCCACCCTTGACATCTTCACCTCGCCTCTCAACCAGATCAACCATGTCGGTGTTCCTCAAGTTTAAAAGCCCAAACACCTTTCCCAACATCGATTAGACAGTTATAGTTTCAAGGCCTAAGGGGGGCTTAGCGATAACTTGATGCAGGGGATGGCGGGCTCGGTAGATATAATATACACTCTGGCTTGTGACAAGCAGACCATCTACTCTTGTCACCTGCTCAAGATCCTGAATTCTCGCCCACTCAGAGGTTCGTGGCTAGCGTCAAGCCGCCTCCTAGCCTGTGAGAGACGTCAGAACAGTATTGTAGGTTGAGAGAGCGTATAATATATGACCCCGGAGCTGAAAATCGCCGCGGCCTTCGCTAAGTCGTGCACCAAAGAGATACAGCACAAACCACCAAAACACAAGCTCAAGGTCGCTACTGATGCGACACCTACATATGCACCCACGAAGGCTGGACCGGAGTTTGAGTTGAAAATCTATCAACAACCGGACCGTGACCTATAGGTGCACGGCTAACAAGATCCATAGCATGTGTTATTCAGTGTGTTGTACGGATCAAGATGAAGTGGAATGGTGCACTCGGTAAGACTACAAACATGATGGATGATTTGCGACGGACGAGGAGGCCGATGAAAACAAGTCGGAACGAGACCCGCTGTATGACGAGTATAGGCTGTAGGAATTCCCGGTTTTGGTAAGGGTGAAGCTCTGTGATTAAGACTCCTTAGTGTGCATTAATCACTAGCCAGGTACACACGCTCAGCTGCATCGGTCTCTGTGCAAACATTCAGTCTGGTCTAGGTAAAATGGTTGCAAGCGTGAGTCAGCTGCTATTATGACGAGGAAGTACGGAGGATTGCTGAGCATTCTGGTTATATGTTGTAATATAATTCATTTTATTATCATAGACTTTGTCTAGCTCTCCCGCGGTCCTCGGCGGGCAGGTTGGGATCATTCAGAGCATGTTCGCGGAGGGCCCTCAGTCGTCGCGCAGCTTGGTCATCGTCAAGCTGCTCGTGCGCAGGTGGGCCTTCGACCTTGGACTTCACATCAATGGGAAGTTCCTTGTCGAAAAAGTGTTGGTCAAGCTCGTCGCCGATGACCTCGATCGGGTCGGTAGGGGCCTCTTTGAACCACGAAGGCATGGTGCCTATAACCCTTTGAGCATCAAGCGTTTTGATGAGAACCGAGTCCGGAAAGTCTCCCACGGTTGATTTAACGGGCCATCCTCTTGATTAACCGCGAAGGGAGCCTACTATTTATTTATAGTGATGCTTATACTAGTCTCTTGGGCTTATCAGGTCCACTTGCTGGCCGTAATAACCGAATTAATCGGCGTGTGCATGTGCAATGGCATATGTGGACTTCATGTTGGGCCCCCCCCCCTCTCCCCGCCCATGTTGTAGACAGTGCGTCAGTGTTTAGACGGCATGGTCCAATGGTGTGGGTGTCGGAGTCTCCAATAGTCTTTGTAACGTTGATTACTTGGGGGGCTATCATAATCGATGCCCGTAGTTCAAATGCCCCGAAGAGCGCTTGGAACCTCCCAAGCTTGTAATCGGTACATGCCCTAGGGTCCACTCTTGAAGTCCACCATCATCTCCAGGACACCTGCGTGGCCCAGGGTGGTCAGGTAAAACGGAAGTCGACCAGCGCTTGGAGGTGCCTCTGACCACGAATGTACGACATATCAAGACGGTTATGTGTCGAACGGTCGTGATCACTTCCCTGTGCCTAGTGCTCAGAATCTGGCTACCCCCATGTAGTGGGTATCTTCCCTGAGGGTAGGGTCTAGGCGTTAAAGATGACTGGCCTCCAAAGCGTAAGGTATTTACTTGCCTTGTTGGGAGATATTATTCTACCAAGGTAAGGGTTGCCCCCCATTTAATTACCTACACAGTAGGGTCAGATTGGTTAGGCCATCAGCCTCTGGAGTAACAACATATAACTGATATGAAGACATGCAGGATACCACGTGTGAATGCAGTCCTGCTGTCTGCCTAGCTTCCTTTCCGCATCCGAACTTGATTCTCGAAGACTGCATGGAAGGCCGCAATGCAGCAACTCTTGGGAGCGCACAGCAACGCAACTCGCCAGCCAAGTATCTGAGAGTGCGGGCTAACTGCCAGATCTGGCCGTGGATGTCAGACGTGAGGCAAAAGAAGAGGTTCAGACAAGCTTTTGCCTAGTAAGAAAGCCAAACCAGTTAAGGTCTAATTTTCGATGGTGTCCACGTCCGGGGCCTGGGAACCATTGATGACTTGCCCATCTATTTGTCTCACAGCGCGGGGGACGTCAGCCTTCAAGACGCCACAGCGTCGGAATGCGGCACGAAGGTCCTTGCATCCTTGCCATTCATCTGCTGCTGTCACTTGTTACTGTCACTTTGTGTTCGGACTTCGGTCCAATCACTGAAACCCCCCTGGGTACTTTGGGCCGTCAATGTCTTGATATCCAGATGTCATCGCCCTCGTCCCTCCCCTTCCCTGTCCCCTTACCTCCTGAGGTGAGCCTGATTCCGTATCTTTACATAGCGGGGCGTTTTGTCCAGCCAATCCAGTCAACCGGTCGCTGTACTGTAGCAGTGTGTGGTGCAAACACCCCCACAGCGTCCACGGCCATATACGGGCAGAAGCGGTCCTACAGGGCCTCCAGGGCTACTGGATATGTAACTCAGATTGCGCTATCTTTTGTGGATAATCTATAGGTTCATGTACGTGTGGATCAGTATGTAATTCGGATGACTGATAACGCTATCGGCAGTGTAACGTTGAAAACATTCGACCTTCCTTCTTGGGCGTATTGCTTTTGCCTCCTTCTTCTCTCGAACACAGGTGATCCTGATTGTCGGCCACCGGAAGTTGCGTACCTTCCCCAAGCCCCCTCGTTTCTACAGTCCGTGGATATGGCCAGGCTGCACACCTGGGCACGCAGTGACAAGGGTCCTCGAGAGCTCAAGAAGCTATGCAGGTGTGCCTGAATATTGCAACTGGGCCCGAGTCCACGGTCCTGTGCTCTAGCAGACCCTCGACTGTCAAAAGCAGACCCACAACGATACCCATGTAGACGAATACAACACGCGGGTTGCATATTGCATACTGGAGACCAGTCCTTGCTGATCGCGTGCCTTGGCTGGGATCTGATGCAGTGTCCAGGAACACAGCCCACTTACTGACTTACTGTGTACATACACAGTAGATCCAAAGTTGTTCCATTTTACGCACATAGAATAGTCACCATCTTCTGGTCACCCGAAGACATCATGTTTGCGCCATACTCGACCACGGAGGCAATATTATCCAAGCCAGGGCAAGTATTCGACGCAAAGGAGCAGATGATGGATGCAACATCAACTTCGACCGAACAAGGCTTGACCAGACATGATATTGTTATCTGGGAGGCGAAATCGACGGTCACAAACACATGGACCTGCCGTAGCTCCAGTCTCTCTTCCAAGGTCGATCCCAGCAGAAATATGTTCAAGAGAAGGCTTCTAGAATGCCTTATGGGAAAGTCTTTTCCTTGTTGGGCTGTGAGCATGAAGCCACCAGCAACACGAGACACTAGAGTCTAGCCTACCAGCCTGCACGCTTTCACAATCCAAATCTACCCCAAGGGCTGTACCACGGGATTGCAGCTGCTCTTCTCGGCAAGGCATGTGTAGAGGACGGAGGGGTAGGAAGCGGATTGGCCGTTGGTATATAAGGCTGGTGGGGTTGAGACAGGAAATTTGGCCGGCCGACTTACCTATCAGGGATCCAATACGCCAACCAGAACGATCCTTCCAGTCATGGCCTGCCACTTCTGTACATTAGTACATGTGGAGGGTGGGATAAAACCTTGTCTTGGTGTAGTCTGCCGATATCTACCCTGTCACTGCTGCTCCAGGCCCATCGGGGTGCATCGAGGGCGCTGGGGTCCACGGATTGCAACACCCTGGTTCATGGCTGTGGTGCCACTGCTTGGTACCATGTCGAGGACCTCCTCGAATATAACTCCCATAGCCAGTCGGTCCAACGTTGCCTTCGAACTCTGTTCTCATTCCTTTCCATCGGTCCATTCAAATTCAAGTCCCAACTTCAAGGTTCAAAGGACTTCTGGTTAGCATCGAAACAAAATGTGTAAGTGACACCTCTGTAGTAGTCTCTGTACTTTTTACTTCACACTCAGATTTACTTAACACTTAGATTGACCCCCAACTGACTGAATCCCCAGCGAGACTCTCCACGGATCAAGGGGCAGCGATCGTCATCCCCCCCGTATCGCACGAGCCCCCAGCAGTCCACCCTGAAGTCGGCACCGCCGTTCGCGAGGAGAAGTCGGCGGTCATTGTCGACCCGGAAGTCGCAGCCACCTCCTCCACAATCGGCGAAGTCTGGGACCACGAGCAGTATCCCCTTCCCTCCGATGAGGAGCGCAAGACCCTGCGGAAGGTTCCAGACACCATTCCCGCTATTGCCTATATCCTCTGCGTCGCCGAACTTGCCGAGCGTGCATCCTACTATGCCACAACCGGTGTTTTCAACAACTTCATGGAGTACCCCCTTCCAGAGGGTGGTAGTGGCTCCGGTGCTCCAGCCAAGGGCGATGTCAACGGCGTCGCTGGTGCTCTGAACAAGGGTGTGCAGTTTGCCTCGGCTTTGGTTCTCCTCTTCACCTTCCTGGCCTACGTTTTCCCCATCCTGGGTGCCTGGATCGCCGACACCAAGCTAGGTCGTTACAAGACCATCCTGTGGGGTGTCGGTATCGGCGCAGTTGCCCACGTGATTATGGTCGGTGGCTCTGCTCCCTCCGTCCTGAAGGCTGGCAATGGCATAGCTCCTTTCATGATCAGCTTTTTTATGTTGGCCATCGGCGCCGGTATCTTCAAGCCCAACGTGGCGCCCACCGTGTTGGACCAATACAAGCACCAGCGCGAGTACGTCAAGACACTCCAATCCGGCGAGCGCGTGGTGGTCGACCCTGAAACGACTATCCAGCGTATCATGGTCATCTACTATGGCTTTATAAATATAGGGGCGTTCTATGCACTTGGTGAGTAATATACTATGTCCATTGTTTCCCTATATGGTTGTCTCTTGAGTCCTGAGACATGTTGACCCGAGAGCAACAAAGGCTGTACTTTTTGGTCATGCTCGGGACTCCCGTAACTTTCTTTTTAATGCAATTACTGACTCTCTCTATCGTAGCTTCTACCTATGCCGAGCGTTATGTCGGCTACTGGCTGGCATTCCTCCTCCCCACAATCATGTACTGCCTCGTCATCATCGTCTTCTTAGGTGTCAAGAACAAGATCATCAAGAAGCCCCCCATGGGCTCTCAGCTTGGCCAGTTCTTCAAGATCACATGGATCTGCTGCAAGGAGAACAAATTTATGGTCTGGAAGAAGGGCTTCTGGGATGCTGCCCGGCCTGCCAACCTCGCTGAGAAGGGCGAGACGGCCAAGTGGAACAACCGTCTCGTCACTGACGTTGGCCGTACCTGGTCGGCATGCCAAATATTCCTGTACATCCCCATCTATCAGCTCAACGATGGCGGTATTGGTGCTGCGGCGACCAACCTGGCCGGATCCATGACCCTCAACGGCGCGCCGAACGACCTCCTCACCAACTTCAATGCCTTAACCATCATCTTCTTCACGCCCGTCTTTGCGTTCGGCATCTACCCCCTGCTCAGCCGCTTTGGCATCAAATTTGGCAGTATCAAGCGTATGACTGTCGGTATGATCATCGCCGCCATATCGGGCATTTGTGGTGGTATCGCCCAGTTGTATGTCTACCGCACTTCACCCTGCGGGTACCAAGCCTCTACCTGCGACACCGTGTCCCCCGTCTCCGTGTGGTGGGAGCTACCGATGATCATGCTCGGTGCCATCTCCGAGATCCTGGTCAATGTTACCTCCTATGAAATGGCCTACGCCCGTGCTCCCGAAAGCATGAAGAGTGTAGTGTTCAGTATATGCCTATTTATGACGGCCCTATACGCCGCCGCTGGTGAGGTGTTGACGCCCGTTATTCAGGACCCCTACCTGGTAGTAAGTACAATGCTTCCCTCCTTCATCCATACCAGCTTGCCTGGCGATGTGTGCTCTTCAGGAGACTGACCATATTGTGTCTAGTGGGTCTGGATTGGCCCTGCTATCGTGCTCTTTGCCCAGACAGCCGTCTTCTGGATCCGCCACCACAATTTCGACAAGGATACCTACATGACGTATGACTCCGAGTCTGATGTGGAGGAGGACAGCGTCTCCGGTAGGAATGCTAAGACTGCGGAGATGGGAGTGGAAACTGATATTCCCCCAAAATATGAGAACTGAAAGCGTGACAGACATGGACGCAGGTATCGTAAATTGTCAACTGGTGCCCAGGTAGCGATCAATGGGGATATAGACATATTCATCATCACGGACCTTCCAGAACAGTTCATCAGGAAAAGTCACAGTTGACTGTTTTTGAGATACCCGCGAATATCACATATATAAGCTATTGTTCACTTAGACTCGTTTGCATGGCGGAGGACGAGAACCACCGCAAGTGAGAGGAAGTCTTTCTTGCCCGCCATCCGCAACTCATGGGGAAGAGGGAACAACATTGAAAGTACTCATGCCGTATAAATACGCTACCCTTAGGTAGATGCACGAGAAGCAACTCTTTAAGGTGCACTCAATATGGCCAAATGACCAAGAGGAGAACCCTTGGGAAGCCGTCACGCGCCCAGGTTCAACAAGAGTGTCAAGCGCCCCATCGTGGCGCGTCGAGAGGCTGATACCACCGAGGTCGATAAGAGCAACGTACAGTAAGGGCACCTGTGATGGAAATCTGATGGATTACGGCACAAGGGCTCGATTCAATAGCAGAATATCGTGAATTATCAAAGAGGGTTTGTGTTGGTTAGGCTTTGTACGATCGTACAGTTGGAAATAGTAAGGTATAATAGGTTCTTCGTTGTTATATCTTTAGAAGAAGTAAGGCTATCGAGAGGGTTACTATAGAGGTCCTTATAAGAGCCCAGATTCTGCCGCCTTCCCTTTCGGGCTAGGCAGCTCACCGCCTGCCTAATCAGGCTATAGCTATTCTATACTAGCAGTTTCTTCTTTATACTATAATACCCTTATTTACGCTAGATCTATTAATAAATCCTTCCTCCTTCGTATATACTATCCCTTCGTATAAGCCTCTTCCTTCTTTTATACAGATCCCTTCTTCCTTCTATATAGGGCCCTTCCTTCTATACTAGCCCTTTTCTATACCCTACGCTATTATAATTAAAATCGACGGTAAATAGCGCTATTATCGAAGTCGATTATAAACGTAACTATACCTTTATAGTCGAAAGCGAAAGTAGCTAGGCTACTATAGTTAAAGTCGACTATAAATATAACTATACCTTTATAATCGAAGGCGAGGGTAGCTAGGCCCTTATAATCGAAATCGATTATAGCCGTACCTTCTACCTCGAAGGCGAGGGTAATTATACCGTTAACCTCGTTTTATATAATCCTCTACTCGAATAGTTAACTCGTTCGTAGAAATTAACCTCTCTAGAGCCTTATTTAAAGATACTTTCGTTATAATATCTATAAGGTTATCGCTTTTATTAATCTATCTTACCTTAGAGATCTCCTTTCTCTCGTACGATTAGCGAAGGGATATAATATTAACTATAAAGTACTTCTCTTTCGTAGTTCCTAGCTTAATAAGGCACTCGTATAACGAGTACGAATCTATATAGATCGTAAGGGGAATCGTTAGAAGGTCGAGGCAGCTTATAATTATCTTAAGAATAAAAGAAATTATAATACTAAGGTTAAAGCTATTAACTATACTATAGATCTCCGAGGCTAGAACGCTTTTAGTAACCTTCTTATATTTTATAAAGGACTAGTATAGAATATTATTTTTTATCCTATACTATATACTATCGTCGATCTTCTCTTTATTAACGAGGGCGATAATATAGCCGATCTAAGAGCTAAAGTCCTAATTATTAGCGAAGAAGCTATCGACGAAGATAGTTAGTTTTACCTTTAAAAGGTCTAGGGTAACGTATCTTAAACCTCGAGATAGATTCTCTATTTATTATTTAAAACGTTAATTTAACCTCTTATAATCTTTCTCTTCTAAGTTCTAGATCTAGGCTATAATAGAGAGGTCGAAAATAGCCTCCGGCTAGTAGATAGAAGCGAGGTAGACGCTATAGGCCCGTTATTCGAGATACTATTAAGTATAGTTAGATATTTTCGGGTCTATAGTCTCGATCTTTACCCTTTATCTCTTCTATTATACGTTAATCGATCTATCGCTATAGATAGTTAATTTAATATTATTAAAATTAAGTAGTATAATTAGCGAGAGTATAGTCTTTAGCTTATATTTAAATTCCGCTTCTTTAATCTTTTCTTCTTTTATCGCTAAGAACTATAGCGTTCCGAGTATAAAAGTATTATCAGTTTATATTCCGATAAGACTAAAAGTATCTTTCTCGCTAATAGAGATAAAGAAGTAAAGATTATATATAGAAGTCTCTATCTAGAGTATTACGCGATAGTATTTATAGTATATAGTCTACTAATATACCCCTACCTCGGTAATACTATAGAATAATCGTATAACGCGTATAATCGTATTTAAAGAGTAGTAAGCTTCGAGTTTCTTAAATAATTTAGCTAAAATCGTTTAGACTAGTTCTAACTTCGATTAAAGGTAGGCTTATATAATATTATAAAGCTCTATAATTATTCTAGCTATTATTAAGATAAGAGTAAGGGTAACGATAAGACGTTAGCTAACGCGTTAAATCGTAAGTAATTAGGTAAGAATATCCGCTTTACCGGTATTATTATAGCCCTGAATTATAAGACGAGATTTCTCGTATAGCTTCTCCGTCTTACCCTTAATTTCTCGAACTATTCGTACTTTAAAAAAGCGATAGAGGCTATAGATAGCTTTATTATAGCGTTCGAAGCGGAAGACGCTATAGCCGATTAAGTTTATAATCTCTTTTATATTAGATTCCTCGAAGGGCTCGCTTAGGCTTATAATTACGCTATCGCGTTTTAGTTTAAGTACTAGCTTTAAATTATCCTTCTCTTTCTACGTTATATATATCGAGAGAGCCGGTACTAGTTATAGTATAGGTAGTATTAGTTTTAGCTTATTCTTAAAGCCGAGAGGTCGTCCCTTCTTTCGTAGCTTTAGAAGCTCGATTTAAAATAATTCGGTAAGGGAAATCGTAGGTCTTTAGCCCGGGTTTACTAGTAGTATACTATTAGAATCGTCTTAATAGTATAAGCGAATAAAAATAGATCGGAATTTAATAAGGCTATTAGAAAAGTCGAAGGTGAAATTATACCCCTTAACCGTAAATAGCCTATAAGGGCCTTATTAACTATCCTTCTCTCTCTATACCTATACGTTATTTTAAAAGGGTAGCGTTAATTAATCGTTTATATCTAAGCTATTCCGAGTAGCTATTATATCGTTAATCTACTATTCTATAGAAATCTTCTATAGGGCGTATAATACTTTAGTTATTACTTCCCTATATTTTATAATCGAATTCGATAATAGGGAGTTAATAGTTATTTAAGGGAAAGCTCTAAAGATAAATAATATAAATACGAAGCTATCGGGGCTTATAATATCGTTTATAGTCTTTATAGCTATCTAGAAGATAGTATCGTTACTAAAGATACCTTTAAGCTTAGTATAAATAATCTTAAAAATATACTAGAGAGGCTTATAATATCGCTCGACCTTACTAATAGATTAGTATACCTCTATAAATATCTACTTATATATAATCTTTATAATCTTAGCTTTATTTCGAAATTCTATTAAGATAAAGTTCGTATCTATATCGTAAACTAGCTAGTTTAAAGGCTTAAGGTACGTATCTATTTATATTATATATAAGGCTTCCTATATATCCTTTACCGAGAGGGAAAGGAGAAATTATATAACCTAAAAGGATATAGAAAAGTCTATAACGTAGAGTATCGGCTTTCCGAGTAAGTATATAATATCTATAATAAGTTCGTAATTAAAATTATAATTATCTTTAAAAGTAAACTTAAATCGTCTCGGGGTAAGGCTATATATTTAGTAGTAGTAATAAAACTTCGTAATAGCTTCTAAAGCTATTAGATCTATATTATAGCCGGTATCTCGAAATAGACGAGAAAGATAATCGATAGAAAGATAACTAAAACGTCTATAAAAGCGCTTTAACTCTATCTTTATAAAGAAAGCTCCGGCTTTAGATTTTAATAAGAAGAACTATAAATAACCTTATTTCCGGATTATAAGAATAGTCTTCTCTTTACCGTATTAGCCTATATAGACTAGCTTATCTATCGTATTACGGAAATAGATACTTAGCTTATCTATATCCTATACGTATAATAAAAAAGAAGTTAAAGTATCGATAATATAGAAGATAATAGATTTAATAAGTAGATCTACTATAATAATATTAAGAGATAAAGAATATAAGCTTTTACCGAATTTAATTAATACTTTACCGGCTTAAAAAATATCTATTTCTACCGAGGGATCTTCGTAATTTAAAGCGAGATATTAGTTATAGTCTATTATAAAGAACTCGGTAGCGCCGGTATTAGAGATAACCCCTTAAAATTTAAATCGGGAGTATCGGCCTTTAAAAGTAAATTATACTATTAAGATAGGGGAAGGCTTAGCCTTACTAGTATTCTTATTATCTTTATCCCTTTAAATCGAGTAGAGGAAGGCTATATCTATAAAGTAAGTAGCCGCTTCCTATTTACTTTTAAAAGCGCTACCGCCGCCTTCGGTATCGGTATCGGTATCGTTAGCGCTTTCTATTAAACTATACGTTACCTCGTAGCCTTTATAATTAGCTAGAAAAGCTATAAAGCCTAATTCTATAGCCTCTTCGCTATTATAGTTATAATATACTATATACTAGCTTTTTAATTTCTACTATTCTTTTAGAGTATATTTAGTAGATTAATAGCCCTCTTTATTATAGATAAAGTACTTCTTCCTTTTAAGTTACTACCGGCCGTTATTATTATAGAAGCCTTTATAGAATCCTCTTCGTAATCCCCGGAAGTCCTTTTAAAAGCCGCTTTAAAAGCCGGGAGTATTATATTAACGGTTACTATTATACCGATAGTCGAGGTAATATATCTCGTTATCTTTATTACTCTATCTATTTTAAAAAAATTAGTTATTAAAGTCTTATTTTAAGTTAAGCTCTAACGAAGAGCGGAAGTCTTAAAAGAGTTTTTTATAAAGGGCAGCTAGTATATAAAGAGTATATTTAAATTCTAATACGCCTTCGTACGCTTAAATAACTATTATCTGAAAGATCTCGTCGCCTTTATAGTTAAGGCTAAAGGCGCGCTAATATAGCTATAATTTATCTAAGAAAATATAGAAGATCTTTCGAGGGCTCTTATTTATATTATCTTTATCGTTTCTAAAGCTATTAAAAGTAATACCGGTCTAATCGCTATAATACTATTACTAATTCGTATCCGTTTCGAAATAAGTCTTTAGCTTAGTATAAGCTGTAATAAAGATATCTACTATACCGATATAATATATATAATATATTTCCGCTCGGCTTATAAGGATTCGTAGAAGAATAGTATAGAATTAGTCTAGTTCGATATTATTATAATAATAAAGGTTTAAGAAGATCTTTAATTTATTATCTAATAGGTTATATAGCTCTCCGGTCTATTTCTTCGTAAGGTCTTATACCCTTATAAATACTATAATCTTATCCGGTTCTAAGTACCGGTTAGGTTTATTCCGAGGGAGAAGAGTCTTATAAGGGTTATATATAAGGGTATTCCGGCTAGGGTACGGGAATAGGGTAGGGCCGGATAGCGATAGGCTTTATTAGTTAAATAGGGTACTAATAGGGCTAAAAGGGCTAGAAGGGTCTAAAAGTAGTACTTATCTTTCTATATTCTATTAAGGGTTTTAAGGTCGGGTACTCTATAGTAGTAGCGGCTCTATAAATCGGCTACCTACCCCCTATAGTTATAGGAATAAGTTATTCCTTCTTTTTAGCTATAAAGTTTAGTTATATCTTCTTTATAGTTATAATAATCGGTTATTCTCTCTTTATAACTATAATAAAAGAGGATAAGATAGAATCGAGAACTCTAATAATAGCTTAAGTCCTTATAAAAATAGTATAGAAATTAGCTTATTCTCGATAGTTTCGACTATCTTATCGGTAAAGTTATTTATTAAAAAAAAGTACTTTAGTAATTTATAACCGGGTATAAAGGTTATCTTAATAGCTTCGGGTTTAAACTATCTTAAATACTCCGTTATACCTATAACCTTAACGAGCTATAAGATAGTATATTTATTCTATAAGTCTATATAGATATTTCTCTCCCGGAGAGACCTTTTAATCTCTCGTCTCTATTTATTATTAACTATTCTGAATATCTCTATATCTTATCCCTCGAAATCTTCTTAAAAAGTATTTAAAAGCTCCTTATTTATAATATAGCTATACCGGAGGTCCTTAATAACGCGAATAGCGAATATAATAGCTTTAACTTTATCTAAAATAGCTTTCGTTATAGTAGCGGTCTATAGCCTATTATCTACTTTATCTTAGCTAGATTAAAGTATATATAAAGTATCGTACGCCCTTATAATATATTCTTTAAAAAGAGTAAATCCTATCTCGCTCGGAAAGGTTTCGTCTTCTATTATAGTAAAAATAAAAGAGGGGTAATATAATAAAAGCGTTTTTATACTTACGCTTAAAAAAAGGGTAATATAACGGAGATATTCTTATACTTATACTTATCGGCTAATTACTAATAGCTTTTAGATTATTTACTTATAGATAATAATCGCTTAGAATTTACTATATAATAAGACTTACCTATACTAGTCTCTTTCGTATAATTCTCGTATTATAAAGGAGAGATAAACTAAAAAGAGAATAAGGCGGAGAGAGAGGATAAGAACTACGAGGAAAACAGGATAGAAAGAGAAAGTAAGAACTACGAGGAAAATAGGTAATAAGAGAAGTACTTAAGGCGTCCTTTAAAGGAAGACGTCTAGGGGCGCTTTAAAGGTTAAAGGTGCTTTAGAGGTTTAAAGGTGCTTTAAAGAGTTAAATGTACTTTAAAGAGAAGTCTTTAGGGCTATCTTAGATAGAAGTGCTTAAGGGCCTAAAGGAGGGGGAATACCTAAAGCTTTAAAGGAAGGTTATTTAAAGAATACTTTAAGTTTCGAAAGAAGGTCGTTTTAAGGCTGTTCTCGAAAAAGAGCGATTAGGGCCCTTTTAAAGAAGGTTCGTAATAAGAAAGGTTCGTAGCAGGAAGGTTCGTAGCCGGAAAGGTCGATTTAGGGCCTTCTCGATAAAAGTTCGTAGTAAAGAAGGTTCGTAATAGGGAAGGTTCGTAGTAGGGAAGGTTCGTAATAAGAAAGGCGATTTTAAGTAGCTTTCTCGAGGAAAGAGCGGCCCTTTTAAGGTTATCTCGAGGAATTAAATAGTAATAACTTACGCGATAGAGCGCGCTAGTAGGTCGTAATAGCCTTATCTATAGATAGCTTTTACTAGTTAGTTTTAAAAGGTATTATAAGGGTTTACCGGTTAATCTCGGCTGCTTTCTAGAAGTCCTTATTTAAAAGCTAATATCTATAGATAGCTTTAATCGTAGTATAGATCTCGAGACTTTATTCGCGTAATAAGCAGCCTGTAAAAGAGACTTAAGCGTTATTTAGCGATCTCGAGAAAGGTCTATCTCTTCTTACCTAGTTATTAGAGATTACTTAGGTAATTACTGATTAGTATTAGTTAAGCTTTATACGATCGTATAGTTAGAAATAATAAGGTGTAATAGGTTCTTCGTTATTATATCTTTAGAAGAAGTAAGGCTATCGAGAGGGTTGCTATAGAGGTCCTTATAAGGGCCTAGATTCTGCCGCCTTCCCTTTCGGGCTAGGCAGCTCACCGCCTGCCTAATCAGGCTATAGCTATTCTACAGTTTGACTATCGAAGGAAAAGGAAAAGGAAGAAGGAAGGAAGGCAAACGGCCTTACAGTTAAACTAAAAGGTGCAGGCAATAAGGGGGGCTTATCAAGAAGGCTAGCAGTAGGGTCTGTGCACCCCTAACCCTGCTGGTAGCCCCACCTGCTATTTGCCCTGCCACTATAACAGTCGGGGTGTGTTTTTTTCTGCGTATCTGTAGCTCCTGTGTAAGAACAACAGCGTTAGCATTGTGGTTGATGATATCAGTTGGTTAGTTACAGAAGCAAATTACGTAAGCACAGAGTGTTTCGTTTAGTTCCTACCTACCTTCCTACCTACTAAGCTACCTACTCTGTGAGCGTCGAGGAAACATATAGGTTAAGCGAGGGACGTGAAAGTAAACGCTACGAAGATCAGCACAAAGGGCCGATTTGATTGTGCTGGGACTGCCCCAGGGTGATGATTACTCCGAATTGCTCCATGTTAAGGTGTTGTCAGACTCGCTAGTTGGCGGTACACGTCTCTTGTACGAGCGGGGTGAAGGAAGAACCAAGATTATGAGATACGATTCCTTAGTTCAAAACTTTAGCAAGCCGAGCTCAAAATACTCTCATGCGCAGCTAGAGCTGCCAGCGACAAATGTTCCATCCGAATTCTCACAGCCGCACTCTCCAGTGTTCGGATCCTTGATGCAATCTGTACCAACGCCGCTGGATGTTCCGTTATCACTAGTTGAGGGTATGCGTCATTACATTGTTCGAACACTTCACATTGCAGATGAAGGAGGACGTGCGCAACTGCTTGTTTACGGGCTGTTTCGGGTGGACTTACCTCCAGAAGAACGTCCAGCAGTCTGAGTTGGTTTCCAGCTCAGACGACGCAGGGGCAGTGCAAGTGTAAGCACTGCATGTACCATATGGCGAGCCATTGACGTCGTCATACTGGTGGTCCGCCACAAAAACGGCAAAGGTCTGCGTCGTGGAGGTACGAGTATTGTAAGCGCATTCAGCCGCCTGGATGGCTTTGGACACCTTGGATGCTGTTGAAACGGAACGGTTAGCACCATTGCCACATATCGAGGGTTTTATGCTCCCTTCTATTTGGCTTTTTAACCCCTCTCCTTCCTGTTCAGGTAGTACTCACCACTGCAGTTGTAAGTGCTCGGACAATAGCCCTTGGTGTTGGAGGTGGCTGGGTCTAGAGTCGCGAGGACCATGATTGGAGCAGACAGAACGGCGAAAAGATTTGTGAAATACATTCTGGCGGCGAAGATGATATCTAGAGAAGCCTTCAGTATGGAAGAGATGTACCATGAGATGACTTCGTGGATACTAACCTGCAGCATGAATGTTCTTTTATACCCGCTCGAACTCCCGAGTTTGTTGGAGTATTGGCCCGCCTTGCCCCTGGAATCTTCCAATGTGCGCTAAGGCAAGTTGCGAATTGCCGTTCCGGTAAGATGATACCAAGCCGACTGTTCAGGAGCTTTCCAGGTTGTTTCAATCTACAGCACGACCTTCCAGTGTCAGCTAAATTAAGGGTGTGGGTTTGTGGAACTGCAGTCGGCCCAGCAAGGCCCCAGAGTGGATCCCCACTTAGAGTGGAACGACGGCTTCAGGGGGCTGTTGTATCAAATTATATGGATTCAGTCATGTCCAAATTACAGTCGACTGGCATTTGGACTTGTTATACGTAGGTATGTAATCGTGATCATTGATCAGTCACCTCTTTGAAAAGTTGGGTCACTTCTTGTTCATCTTGTCGTCCCGTGCATGTGGGTCCATGCCTCTTGGACTGCTGGTTCATCTTGGCAGCCGCCACATCGCATTTGCTCTTCAAATACGGATATTTATCATATCGTTATATGTCATGATTTGAACCTTCTGGTTAAGTCTTCCTTGTGAATTGTCACTGTCTATGTTTGTTTGTCACACATAAAATACATAGCTCTCCGCTTCGTTCACCCCGGGAGTACGAAGAGGGATTTTAGAGCACCCTGGAAGAATAGACCGGGCCTATCCAATGTAAGCCCTGAATTCGTTTCAATCTTTACTCTGACAATGCCATGATATGTATCAATTTCCAATTTATTTCCAACTTCGCCTATCGCCCACCAGGCGGTGCGCTCACCATTGCAAGCATCTATACATAGTAAGAAGTATATCCCGAACACCAAGTGGAAGTTTCGGGATGCTCACCTGACCAGTGGCGAGGCTTATAACAGTCAACAATGTTGATTATCAGCTCATCAATCATATGAAATACGTCATTACATCCTACAGTCCACTTCATGAACCCCGGGGTACTTAGTAGGTAACCTTGTACGCGGTCTGTGGGAGTGTAGCAGTGAAAGGGGGGGCTACCAGGATCTTGGGACCTACAATGATGCCGTTGGACGACCGGGGAAATCACAGAGTAGCTAACTCGATTATGACTTATTGCAACCTCGAATTCTAATATCAATTCCAGGTCTCCATAGGAAGGGGTCGAATTTCAAAGTACAGTGCGACTCACTGAAAGACACTCAATTTCTTCCGTACATCACTAATCAAGGTGTGCTTAGTAGCCACAAGGTGGTTAATTATTCTCCCCCGCGCAGGGAAGGCCGAATCGGAAGACCTCGAAAGCCCTTGAGATAGCCCCGCATCTGCCTCGAGTCCCTTGTCATACACATTGCCAGGCCATATGTATATCCTCACGCTGTGGGTAGAAAATACTAATTAGTGCATAACAATTTTGTGTTCTGATGGGCCTTCCGGCATCAAGCACGTGCTCGTCGGAACAATACGAAATGGATCGTATATACTAATAGCGACACGAAACGGAGTGAGCACCTTACAATACCTCCTCTCCTTCTTGACAAAGATGGGACCTACGCCTGCTACATGTATGATGCAAAGTATAAGACCATGTCTCCAAACAACGCCAATCCAGCAAGAAGGCAAACCGCCAAGCCATGGCGAGTAGCTGGAGTCTTCATATAGATTTTGAATCTTTGGCACCAAATGTTACCGTAATATTTGTACGTGAATGGGGCGGTCGACGATGGAGACATGTTATTCCCTTCTTCTCCGCTTCGATCTTATTATCTCCCAATCATTCACCCCATGATGCTGCAGGGCGGACATAGGCATCAATCTTAGTAATGATCTCATATGCGTCAATACTGCGGGGCATGGGATTGACTGTGACAGAAGGGCCGTCAGTCCGGGTTAAGATACGTGCGTCCCGGAGACAATACACAATCCACGCCCGAGTACTGCCCAGGTGTACATTCAACCTTGTAGATGAATACATGCCATGTTTTTTCAGAACTCTTTACCAGCGCTCGCCAGGCTTCCACTGCACCTTGTCAACAAAGATACCACGTTGACTATTCACTCCCCCTGAGTAATCCGCCCAATGTCCTAGTCACATTAACTAAATTCTGTTTATTCTTCAAATTCAACAATAAGTTGTATAAGTCAAAGGCCCTATACGTGGGCCAGCCCCTTTCGTGGGCCACTGTTCTACATAGTAAAACGGCTATTTCAGGACTTTTCAAGTAGCTATAATAAATTAGGTAAAATATATACTACTTTAATTTCTTTACTTTTATACTTATTAACTATAGTTCTATTTATATATATAGTTAATATATAGTATATAGTATATATAGAGCTAAATATAAAGCCTTTAACTTAAGGGCTCG
>LKEA01000084.1:0-15383 GCA_003795315.1 Cytospora schulzeri
ACTATAAAAGATACTCTGCTAGATAATATACTAAATATAGGGGAGGTTAAGGGTAATTTCCTCCTTATAGCAGCCGTTATTAACGAGCCTGCTAGCCTAAAGGAAGCCTTAAAGGCCCCTGATTCTAAATTCTGGTATTAGGCTTCCCTAGCAGAAATAAAAGAATTAGAGAGCTAAAATACCTATTCTATAGTAGACCTACTACAGGGCAGAAAACCTATAACTGGTCGCTAGGTTCTAAAACAGAAGCCTATAACCGATATTAATACTATAAAAAATAACTAGGTTATAAATAATAATAAAGATATTCGATATAAGGCCAGATACGTACTACAGGGCTTTAAACAGCAGCTAGGGGTTGATTTTTTAAAAACCTTTAGTATAACCTGTAGGTTAGAAACCTAGCACTTAATATTAATAATAGCAGTAAATAAAGGCTGGCCTATAGAGCAGTTCGACGTCTAGAACGCCTTTATTCACGCTAATATCGATACAGAGATATATATAACCCTTCTAGAAGGCTTCTATAACGATATTAAATATATAAATAAAGTAGGGAGACTAAATAAGGCCCTATACGGCCTAAAACAGTCACCTCGCCTATAGTATAACTACCTAAAAGAGGTACTAATAAAAGAGGGCTTCGAAGTATTCCCTTACGACGAAGGGGTATTTATAAATATTAAATATAATATTATATTAGTCTGCTACGTAGACGATATACTATTTATAGTACCCTCTATAAATATAATAAACGAGTTCTCACAGCGGCTCTCACATACTATAAAAGTAGATAGGATAGGGCCTATAGCTACTTTTCTAGGTAACGAGATCTCTATAGACTATAATAATAAAATAATAAATATAAAATAATATAAATATATATAGAAGCTATTAGAGAAATTCTCTATAAATAAAGAAAACGGCTATATACCCTGCCTAACCCTAGGTACGCCTAGAATAAAATTACAGAAGAGAAAAGACTAGGTACTGCCTAAAGAGATAGAAAGGTTCTAGAAAGAAATAGGGTCTTTATTATACCTATCTATAAAAACTAGGCCTGATATAACCTATAGTATAAATATGCTAGCCCGATATATAGCTAACCCTGATAATAGCTACTATAACGAGCTTAAAAAGGTCTAGGGTTATTTATTAAAATTCCCTGATAAAGGCCTAATCTATAACTGTAATTCTAATAACCTATAGTTAAAAGGCTATATAAATTTAGACTGGGCTGCTAATATAGATAATAGCAGGTCTGTTATAGGCTATATATTTAGCCTAGGCGATATAACTACTATAAACCTTATAAGCTGGAATTTATAGCTATAGAAGACTGTTGCTCTCTCTAGTGCAGAAGCAGAATATATGGCCCTTAGAGAGGCTACTAAGGAGGGTATATATTTAAATAATATGCTTAGTTATATAAATAAGCGCTTTAATTTAGGCTATATAGAGGAAATACCCCCTATATTTATAGATAACGAGGCTGCTAAGAAAATAGCAGAGAACCCTGAATTTTATAAAAGAACTAAGTATATTAGACTATACTATTATTTTACTAGAGAGGCTGTTAGAAATAAAGATATTAGGCTTCTAAGTATAAAGTCTAAGCTATAGGCAGCCGATATATTTACTAAATTACCCGTAGGTCCTTTATATAGGGACTATAAACGGCTAATAGGCTTAGACTAATAACTGAGGTTTTTATCCCTATTTAAAGGTTTTTCTCCTCGCTATAAACGCTATAAACTATATAACTATATATACTATATAACTAGGTTTTTACGATTTTTTCCTATATAACTATTATATATACTATATACTATAAGCCTATAAGGCTTATAATCTATACCTAGGGTTTTTAAACTTTTTCCCTGGATAACTATATCTATTGTTATTAATTATACCGCCTAAGGGGGTGTGTTAGATATATATCGAATCTTCTAGTAACTACTAGTAGTCGATATAATTAATAATATAAAGAAACTACTAGTATAAAGAAACTAGTATAAAGAACGTACAGGCTACCTATATTAAATATATATAGGTGCCCTTAATACCCTTAGGCTGACTACTAGATACTAAGTTGAATATTAAGACTTACACCCTTATTATTACTCTGCTCACTATTTATTATTGTGACCTTCGTACAAAGTAAAGAACATGGATCCATCGTAGTGAATGGTGGTATAAGTGGCCTACGGAATGCTCGAGTCGGTAGGCCTTTCCGGTATCGAGTTAATATCCGAGAAATTCCCGGCCGACGTTGGCTGCTGCCTTGGTGTAGGCTCCGTTGATTACGACGATAATATCGTGTCCTTTAACGCGACGGCCTTCTCAGTACTTGGCATGATGCGTGCATGTAAGGGTGAGCCATTATTTTGGGTGGAGCTGTGGAGCCATTACACTCATATGACACGACTTGCTCGTCTGGAGCAGTTGCAATTCCCTCAACGGTCATGGTGAGAAGCGCGCGCGGATGGTCCCCGAGCATCGAGCTCTCGCATTGAATTGCCTCAGCAGTCCCGAAAGCCATGAGTGATCGTTCTGGCAATCTTGACGATGTTGTCAGAAACATTGCTTCTAGGGGTGTTGTGCGAGGATAAACACTCAAAAGATCTTGTTATAATTATCTACTAAATACTACATATCAGGCCTGGGAGTACTCAGTGCGCACAGTATCCTTCTTTTGTCCGACCCAAGTTCCATATCCCATCACATATCCAATCCCCATGCTGTTGAGTCCAAAAGGCGTCTGGTATTCGTTGAAACCTCGAATCGTACTGTCCAGAGAGGCTCATTGAAGTCCAGAAGTCGTGCCAATACGTTACCCAGGACCACGATTTCCAATCCTGTGAAGTCACAGAGACAGTCTGTGGTGGTGTTGTTTTGATTCCTTGGCCATCGAAGCATTCAGCCACTTTGCGGAAACTGATTTCGCTCTTGAGTTGATGGACAACAATAGGATCGCTGCCCACGAGAGCATGATACGTGGCATTGGGGTGTGTTGCCAGCCTTGCCCAAGCTGTGCCATCCCCACGAGTGTCCGCTTCGTCAAAGTCAAACTTCTCAGTTCCCCGAAAATTGACAAATTTGACCTGCTCACGGGCTTTGAGTAACAAGACTGCGACCGCCATGTCCTCTCCTGTGATGACACCGAACTGTGCTTGTAGTGATGCGAGGAGTGCTACCATATCCCAGGTAGCGGTATACATTGCTCCTTGTGGAAATACAAGATCGTAGGTCTTGGAGTAATATAGCTCCCCAAAAATAGTCCGATCAACTGTACTCGAAAGCTTCCCTGTAACTGCATCCCTTTCCATCCTAGGTAAAAGAAACCTATTCCAGAAGGCGTGGGCATTTAGCCATACATCTGTGTCCATCTTTGACACAAACTCGTAGCGACGTGGACTGTAGGCGACCAGCCATTTGTAGAACTCGAGTGTCTTGACTGTGTTGGCTGTAATGTCGTCCTCCGCAATATGGTCAAGCACGATGATGTCCCCGAACGTTCCGTTTTCCTTGGCCACGGCGTCTGTCCACTGTGGTCCCGGGTTTGCCACCACAAAGCGGCCGTCGAATGGGATATCGCGGTACATGGACATCCAGGTTGACCGTATCAAGTTTCGGCGCTGAGCGTCCCCTGCTGACGATATGACTGCGGCGAGCCAAGGATTTTGTTGGGCGGGATTATCAATGTTCTCGTCGTTGTGAATATGGTAGCTAGTGGTTGTTTGCAGTGGCGAATAGGGAAAAGGATCCAGAGGGTACTGAAGCTCTGGAAGGCCATCCACAGGGTCGCCATGGACAATTAATCTGGTAGCAGGAGGCTCAAATAGTGCATGATGTTGAGCGTGGGTATGTGTACTAAGGTGGAACACAAGAGCCAAGGAAATGAGGAAGACAAATACAAAGATACGTAAGAATCGTCTGGGGGTAGTTCGGGCTAAATTTGATAAGTATACGAACGGTCTTCGTGGTAATGGTGGCGAGGTAGCCATGACTTCAGGGAATACAACTTGTAACGTTCTTGGGTATCTACAATCAGTCGTCAAGGAACGCAGGGCAGTACACAACAAGTCTTTCATTTATATGTATTTCAATAAATGAATAAAGAATCATATTATGTAATTATACAATTCTTCAAGGGGAAAGGCCTAAGCGAGGGTCCATAGGTACCGGTATTTCAACCACCAGGGAGTCCATTGGTGGGTACCTAGGTACAAACCAGTTGCAACCTAACCCGTGAGTGACTGGCTGGTTGGCAAGCCATCCAGATAGACATATGCACTCCACTTGGAATGGTGTTCCGGCTGAAGAGATGTGCTCGTAATCATCACCCGGGTGCTTCCAAGTGGTGTTCTTCGAGGCTACGATTGGTTGCAGGATTTGAGACAACGCCACCAACCAACATTGAAACTTCTGAGCCTCACGGCCCGCATTATGCAAGTGGCTATAGTGGAGTACGCACTCCGACATTTGAATTCCCCCGGGCCGCCCATAAGCTTTGAGGTGACGCTCCCCGAGGCACCTGTGATCTACAAATTAGTACGACAGCAGTCAGGGGGTGGAGGGCGAGACCGCAGAGGACCTTGGAGGGCCACTGATACCATGGCGTAGTTTAGCTTCTGAACCAGGACCACGACATACATCCATACATTAATTGGCCTTCGTGCCGTTGTTATCGTGATATGTTCTCTGTAACTGTCACAGTCCAGATGGAATGCTCCTTTCTGGGTTACCAGCCCCGGGGTAGGCAACCGTGATAGAGTCTATCCGTGCCGCCTCCGCCACGCACAGTTACTTGAGTGATGCTTGTTCAAGTTGCAGTGCATATGCAAATGGTGTCATACTCTTTCATGCTGCATCTCGTGTCCTTGTTTTCGGACAGGGTCCATCAGCGGCAGTGGGTCACTTACCAGTAAGCATTTTGTAGATAGTGGACCTCAGCCGAAGGTATGTAGGTAACGCTTAACCTTAAGATGAGAAGTGGATAAGCGGCGCAGCGGGATAGCAACCGCAGCTGCTGTCCTCTCGCTGTGGGGGTCGCGTTTCGATACCTAGGGTAGCTGATTTGTGGGTGCCTGCGAAAGGTAAAAGTACACATGAGGAACTGACGCCGGTAGCAGGTCCAGGGGCGAACATTGAAATCGATCTGCCTCCTCTCACTCGAGATTCTCGACAGACTCGTCCTCCCAAAGCACCATTGACACTTGCTGTTTTCTCCCCTTACAAGTCCATTCACATTACGCGAGCGACAAAACACAGGCTATTCTTGAGCTGCCGACACCGTCATTGTTAGACCATTGTACATCTGAGTTCAAGGATGGGGACCCGAGGGTTTGAAATGAGCGCTCTGGGTAGGGCTCTCGGCAATTATAACCAAGACATGTCGTCTCCCTCGCCGACCCAAGCATCGAGTTCATCAGTTTCTTTTGATGCAGATCCACCGATCCTTAGCCCCAAGCAGGACAGAATTTGCTTGTACCAAGTGGCCAAGTCGGCCATCATTTGCATTGTCTGCCTTGGTGTATTGATGTAAGAGTCAATCTACCAATGCTGACTGCCCAGGTGTTGAGGCCAATTGCATATCAAGTCTCAAATCTACTTTGATGTGACTGACAGCTGTTATAGTCCGTCGCTATTTGCGCTCATCTTCGTCGAGACGCCAAGGTCATCCTTTGTCTTGCACGGTCTCAACATGGCCGCAGCCGCAAGATCCGTCAAACCTAGCTTGGATAACATACCTGAGTTTCTTGACAGTTATGATGTCGTTCCGTTGAGATGTCACTCACACAACGATTATGAGCGGGACGCACCACTGCTGTCTGCCTTGATGGCAGGATGTACCAGTATCGAAGCCGACATTTGGCTGACCGAAGATGGACTAGACCTGGTGGTCGGGCATGAAAGGGCCGCCGCCAAAAAGACTCTAAGAGCCATGTACTTGGATCCGCTGCTCAAGATCTTGGACTCTCGCAACGATGAGAGCACCAATTCCTCGAATGGTGCTCAGGGATTGTTCAGCACACGAACTGATGCCCCCGTTGTCCTGTTGATCGACGTCAAGGAGAGTGCGAAATCTGGTGCCGCCTGGCAGATTGTGCTAGAGCAGCTTGAACCCTTCCGGCAAAAGGGGTATTTGAGGCGATACGAAGACAACGTCACCCACTCCGGGCCTCTGATAGTCGTGGGCTCGGGGGAATTGGATCTGGAGACCCTCGTTACCAGCTCCTCTTCACAAGGACACCCATACTACGATTATCACGACACCTTCCTGGATGCGCCGCTCATTGAACTTCGTCACGTTACGGATTCTGAATGGACGGCGAAGTACAACATCAGCAATTCTTACTACGCATCTGTGTCCTTGGAATTCGGGATCGGCTCAACCAAGTTCGGCTTTAGTAAGACGCAATTACAACAGCTACGTCGCCAGATCAGTGTGGTTGAAGCCAGCAATTTATGCAGTCGCTACTGGGATCTTCCGGCATGGTCTGTGAAGCACCGCGACTATGTTTGGGCTGTGTTGATGCAGGAACAAGTCTGCATGCTCAACGTTGGCGATGTCAATGCTGCTGCGAGACAGTATTGGACAACGGATTATCTGTCTAGTGTTAAGTGGATGGTTGTGGTTTCTTGCCTGCTCTTCGTCGTAATCTTAGGGTTCACCGTGTTGAGGACAATCTATCGACGAAGGAAACAGGGGGCAATTTCCTTGTAGCTGTAGCTGTTGTATCCCATGGATATTTTCTTGATATCCCCACAATATCATTAATGATGCTTGGTATCACACGTTCCGTGTCTTCAAATGTTGTGTCTTTTTGGAGGAGACAGCGATCAGCATTTGCTGATCAGGGTTGATGTCGTTGGGAGTGAAGGCTAATACCTGCCTAATCAGGGATTCCTACTTCCGGGGAAAGGCCGCGATTGGTTACCGACAAGACGGACCGCTCCGCTCGTAACAAGTCAAGGGTTTGTGACGATCATTTCTGTATTTGATTCTGTTGGTTGCTTATTACACTGCCACAGTAGCTTACCACAGTAGTCTAAACTATTCGGAAGGCCGCCGTGGTCAACTGGTGTCAGCCTCCCCAGCGTCCAGGCATGCCCATGACTAGCGTGCCGCTAGGCTACAGCGATAGGCTACAGAGGGTTTCTGACAAGCGGGGGTGCGACCTGGGGAAATTGGGACCAGCGGGAAACCCGTCAACCCGTTGAACATTAACGTTAGGGCGCCCCTCCCTGCCATCTTGGCAGCCCACGACGGATCTCAAGGGGCCAACCCGAATACTACAGTAAGCCGGACCCGCCTATATACATAGTGGATGGGTAAGACGGACCAGTGTTCCTCCTGCCCGAGCCGGAATCGGCATCAGTGGTGGCTTTTGGACTTCCCAACCTACTATCCCAGCCATGAGCTCTGAATGCGAGAGACTATTTTCATTCGCTGGGAGAATGCCCCAGGGTGATGACACAGCAGAGGACAAGTCTGCCCCAGGGTGGCGACTGCGACGGTCAGTATGTATCAACCATCAAGGTCATAGTATCATTGCTCGGGAATTTGCTAGGGATATGGCTACCCTCCCAATGCTTGTGTCTATTCAAGATGAAGGGCTGCTAAAGACACTAATCCTGCGGGATGAGATGAGTGAGCAGGAGAAGCAGCAGCAGATTGATGGAATGCAGAGATGGCTGGAAAATGGGAAGAACAAGGTGGAAGAAGGTTACCCTAGGGTGAAACATTCAGATGCAACCTTGGAATGCAGTCTGATCATACTGTTCCCACTTCTTAATATGGGGCTTCAAAGCAATGACAACGGAATATTTTGCCATCAACGCAATGTTGTACGTACATGCCCCTTGCCCCAACCCAACGCAATTAATGTAAGCCATGCATCCGAGTAAGATGTAAGCCATGCATTCAATGTACGATGTAAGCTATGCATTGCGTTGCATTGCGTTCCTTGGAGGCTTGTGACATTCATGAACGTCTATTGTCCTGGTGATAACCCTACATACTACCCTAGGGTACGTTGGTGGACATGATCCTGAAGAACTGGTACCCACCTGCCTACACTTTTATCACCGGCGAGATGAATGCCGGTGGTGTTTCATGGGATCCGGGTCAGACAACCCGAACTGCAATGGGGGAGCTTCTCTAGCAAATTACATGTTCGAACATGGGCTGGACTGTCTCAAGAAGCAGCTTCACGACGCCTTTGTGCCTGTTCTTTTGCAGCCCATTAGCAATTGAGAGTAGTGTCATGCTATGTCCCTATTCTTGAGAAGTAGCTGGGTAACTAATTGTATCCTACAGATAGAGCCGTACACAAAGCATTACTATATTGCCCGCCCTGCGTATTAAAGACGGCTCCCTTATTAAGAAGTAGCTAGATAATATGGATATATCCTTCAGCTGAAGCTGCTTCGAGAGTATTACTATACTCTTTACCTTACTTATTTGTATCATCCCCTATCCTTCAAGGCACCTAAATAATCTACTTATATCCTTTTCGTAAAAATACCTAAGGAATATTATGATACCGTCTACCCCTATATATTTGTATGATACTCCGTTTTGTAAAAGTAATAGAGAATACCATCCCTTTACAGTCTGTGCCATCATAGCCTGATATTCTGATTTGCATAGCACCCTAGCTCTATATTCTCAGGGCTTGCCCCGCCAAATTGCACGTACGGCCCGGCGGCCCTGTGACTGCCACTGATATGACTGGCCTCGTGGGCTCGACTGCTGCCCTTGCTGATATAAGAGTCCCATATTGTAGGCAACCTTCGAAGCAATGGTCTCAGTGCGGCTGCCGAGGCCGCAAAGATAGCCATTTCGAGCTCGATGTCTGCCCAGAGCAGGAGATCGTAATGTAGGGCGGTAGCTCTTGCTCCCTTGGCGGTCTGCAGCTCGATGATGATGACTAGCTTCACGATCGTAGCTGAGCTGGCACTATTCATCCGACAATGAAGGGCTATCAGCCTTTCTGTGATATTCTGGAAACTTCAGCTTGATGAGGACGGGTGCCCCAGGGTGGGTCAGGTGTATGTCGGGCGTATGATACACACTTACAACGCTCCAAGCCCCAACAAAAGGAGTACGCTCAGCTTGGTCTTGATGTTCATCTGTACGTTCCAGAGTATATATATCGGCAGCAGGGCGTAGAAGTAGTCAATTACAATGTTGGAGCATGTCCGGAAGTATCCTATATATGCACAGGTCTTCGACCCGGCATAATTGCTCGAGCCACCAGACGCACACAGCCACGACGCATATATGGTCATAACGACAGTCCAGGCGGTGACGACCAGCATGGAACAGTAGATGAGCCAGCGAAGACCCTTAGTGGTTACCAGTCGGAGGAGGATGCATGCCACTGCTAGTTTGACTAGGCCTGCGCAGATGTAAATGGTTAACTGGTTGGCGAACAGCAACTGATTATAAGTGTCTTTGTCAGTATCAGTGACAAAAGGCGGGTGGATTCAGTACAAGGTCTAGTCTCGAGCATGTATGATTGACGCACCTTGGTTGCTCTATCGTTGTCGTAGTAGGGCCGCTCCTCATCATGTGGGGCTGCATAACCGTAGTACATAGACGCACTTTCCAGACCACAGTGAATAATATATCCTAACTAAATCCTTGGGTATTAGTATCCAATATGGGCGGGGCCTAGGCATTGGACCTGAAGTGTGAAAGGAGGGTGGCACCGACCATGGTAAGACACAACAATGTGTCATCCCACCCAAAAGAACGTTTGATAAGCGTCGTGCGGACATAGAGGCGTGATCCCATAGCCGCAATGTCCAAGACAAAAAAGACCACCATTGCTGCAACCAGACCATCACGGTGGTTTCCCATTTTGCTTTTGATGTTAGCTGGAACAGGATGTAGAGTGGGGAGTCGACGATGCACGCCGGGTTATTATCTCCATCTTGCCGGCGCTGACGGACGTCTTATGCTCTCTTGAAATTCGAGGGTAAGCCAATCCGAACGGTCCGTCGTAGCAATAGTGTGGGTGCTAGACCCGACTGTCCAAGAGTAATGACAGCCAGATAGAACAGGCGAAATTCCATACGTTCAGCTCGGATGCAACTGATCAATTGGGGGCCAGCACGGGGTTTATCGGATTTGGATATCCATCCACGGCCATGTAACACACCATGTCCAAAGTTGACCGATTGAGTCTCGAGACTATTTCCGGTGTGAAATGGGATACATTTTGAATCCCACGCGCCCGCCCCGATGCCTCGGACGATCTTTCACCTATCAGAGTCTATCGATTGTATGGGTTGTTTCTGAACAGGTTTTAGATGTTCGCGTTGAAGCCCGTGAATATTGAGTGCCTGTGTATCAACGAAACATGTGTGATGACAATGATATAGTCTGGTCTGGTACGTAGGTAGCATTCGCCGGCTGGAAGAGGGGACGAATACCTGAATAGACCGGCCTTGCACCACCTGCTTGGCCATCGAGATGTTGATGAGTGAACTGGGCAGAAATACCTGTATCAGGACGGACTGCGGGCGCATCTACAACACTTCTCGTATGCACAGCCCAAAGTACATCTGTACGTACATGTAGGGTCAGATCGATTGCGGGGCGAGAGCTGCGAGCTTTGTGATTCTCGACCAATCCCTTAGGAGAACTCAAGACCATTGACCCCGAAGCGGTGGCGTGCAACCGACCTGCAGTTGGATCTGCTCTCCGCCAACCACAGTCAGATGCTAAATTAGGTGTTGTGCGCCACCAAACGTACCGGGGAATGTAAGGGGAAATCCATCCGTCATTGCTGTCTTGCCCGTACATGCACGCCCAAAGTCGATCCCGGGATGGAAACTGGGATGATCAGTCCGGCGCTGGAATCGATGGGTTTGAAAGTCCACATAATTGCCAGATGTTGCTTCAGCCAGAGGAGTCGGCTCTCGATCCGCGAGGCAAGAACGGACTCGAAATTGAAGGAGTTATGGCCATTCATGCATATTTCACCCGGGGAGGGCGTTGTGGTCCGCCCTACCATTTCTCACCTGGCCACTCAGGGCCCACTTCGATCCCTTGAGCTGTGGAAATTGCGCTGGGCTCCCAACAAAACGACCTGCGCCCTGGCTGTCTGAGTATGGGCACCATTCCTTACTTCCGTACTTGACTCCTCTACAGTCATTCACCCACCCATTGCCAGGTCTATCGTGACGACCGTACATCCACGGAAGTCAACATTGCATGATGCAGATCTCATCCTCCCTGCGGCACTTTGCCACCGTAGCCGCCGTGCTCGCCACAAGCCCATTACCGGCGACGGCGGAGCCTTATGGCAACTCGACCAGATACTCAACCTGGATGGCATCCAGCCTCATATCCCGTCGAGATGGCATCATGACTGGCAAAGGCGGTTCCTCGGAGCCTCTGCAAGCCGGCTTCACACAGAAGGCCTTCAAGGCACTCCTCGCGCAGTATCCCCACAACGACATTCACGCACAGAATTATCTCCAGGCCAGCGTCGACTCCGTGGTACCCTACTTGTCGAACGCCACGGAGGACGCGCTGAGCTACCCCCTTGATCGGCTGTCCAACGGGAATGCGATGATCTCCTCGTTGACCGGGGCGCAGAGGAGCCCGCGCAATGAGACAGCTTCGTATGAGTTGGCGGTGGACGCATTGCGCCAAAGTATCGACCTCAACCGTCGGACCGATGAGGGCGGCCTGTGGTACTACACGTATCCAAACTGGAGCTATCTCGACGGCATGTACTCGCTGGCCCCGTTCTACACACTCTACACGGTCTCCCACAGTGGCAGTAACGGCACCCTGATTAACCAGACTGCACTCGACGATATGGCACTCCAGGTGGATCTGTTGTGGCAGCACTGCCTCAACGCGTCATCAGGGCTTCTATCCCATGGTTACGACGCCAGTTTGACAGCCGTGTGGGCGGATCCAATCACCGGAGCGAGCCCCCATGTCTGGGGACGAAGTCTCGGGTGGTATGTGATGGCGTTGGTGGATACCTTGGAGATCCTGCCACGCCTCACCTCGACCAGCGAGACGATAGAGGCGTTCATTAAAAAGTTCCGCACCCTCGCTTCGGCTGTTATTCAGGCTGTCGATCCAGTTACGGGCGGTTGGTGGCAAGTTATGGACATGCCTGGCCGGGAGGGGAATTATATCGAGTCGAGCGGGAGCGCGATGTTCACTTATGCCCTGTTCAAGGGGCATAGGTTAGGGTATCTCAATGACAACGTCACGGCCACTGCGCCAGTTGTTGCGCGTAGGGCATATGAGTATCTGACCGATGCCTTCATTGTTCGTAACACAAATGGCACGCTTGGATATAATGGCACTGTGTCGGTGTGCAGTTTGAATTCGAATGCTTCTTACAAGGTAAGTGAGAACTGGAGTTTGCTTTTCGTTGACCTGATCAGTAGTAACGGGAAACACATCACTGACTTTGCACTAGTATTATGTCGGACAACCCATTAAGTACAACAGCGTGCTTGGATCTGCTGCCTACATTCTTGCATCTCTGGAATTTGAGAGGCTAGAATCCAAGCACACAGGTCTGAAAAGTAGAACCAGAGGTTATCTGAGCGGATAGATGGTCAATACTCGTGGTGCTATGTGTCTTATATATAGCTTCAATACTGGCACTCTATGATATTTCTGGATTTAGGTACTTCTTGGATCATGATCTGCCTTGATATATAGTCTCAATAATATACTCTTGCGCATTCAGCTTTGTAATCTAGCTACAGCCTGAGGCCAAGAGACATTGGAGCGGGTGTTTCGGATCCCTCTCTGCGGGCCTGAGAAAGTATTGCCTTGATGAAAGACCACTACGAGAGGTTCTAGCATAGATAAAGCATGTTGCCCAGCTCTCAAGATGAAGATATGGAATAATGCCTTACTCAGAGGCCTAAAGGAACTTTCAAGATTGCAGTGTTGTTCCTCCGAAAGACCATTGTTGAGTGGATCTTCAACAATTAGAGGCACAACGACGACCCATGAAAGATTAGCTGGGAGGGGGTGTATTTCAAGGGCTTTGGATGTTTCAAGTATCATCCGCCTAGTTTATGAGACCAGTATAGAATGGGCCAGGACAACCATAATGTAGTTGCTCGCTGGAACGGCATGATTTGAGTTCGTGTGTACATACTAGACTGAGAAACTGAAACGTGAATTTTCCAGACCTCCAACCTTAGCCAATATACAATTTGCTGAAAAGGCCTAGTGATCGTTCAATTTCGCACCAGAGCCCCCAAGCTCCAGGCACCCCTCAAAGTACTTCTGTAAGTCACCGAAATCCTCAAGTTCTCCGACCCAGGCGACATATTGGTCAGGGCGGACAGCGACCACGCAGCCTCGCTCCTTGTCCACGCCGTAGTTCACATAGGCGTCTCCAAAGCCCTCGTGATAACTCTCATCATCTACGAAGACCTTATTGTAGTCCCAGCCATTGTGCTCGTCAAACGGGTGCAGGATTTCGGGAAAGTCCCGCAGCAACTCCGTCTCAGTCCGCTTTGAGGAGTGGATGGTCAGTACCTCAATGACACTGTCGATTGGAGCATTCGAAGGAGTCGCTCTCCGAAGGAAGCTTCCAGGACCATCGAGCTCGGAACAGAACTTGTGGACTCTTCCTTGCTGCGGTGGGCTCAGGATATCACCCGCGAATAACACAAGACGGAAGCGCCCATCTGCCTTGAGCCTCTCCTGAATGTGCCAAGGGCGGCCATCAGCCTGGTTGAGGACTTTGACGCTCTTGAAACGCATCCCCACCGGCAACCCCTTCGCCAAAGACCCATCCGAGTCCTGCTTGACGATGAGATTGCTCGCGGCATAGTTGACAGAAAGGCCGCTGGTGAATAAGTGGCTCTTCATAAAAGCATCCTTGAAATCCTCCATGGACATGCCTTCTGCGTCCATCACGTCCTTGGCCGGCCTGCCCGTGAAGAGACGGCTGAAGCGCTGGTCGAACTGGATAAGTTCCCGAGCTACCTGACCGCGCTCACTCTCATAGGTGGGGAGGATATCCCGCTTGGCAATGCCTCTGGCTACCAAGGCAACCTTCCAGCCGAGGTTGAAGGTGTCTTGCATGGAGATGTTCATGCCCTGACCGGCCTTTGGAGAATGCGTGTGCACGGCATCGCCGGCCAGGAAGACGCGGTTGTGAGAAGAGAAGTTGGTGCTCATACGTTGTCCAATCTGGTATGCGGTCCACCAGTCGCAGTACTGATACTCAAGGTTGTAGGGCTCCATGATTTTCTTCGCGGCCCCAAAGATCAAATCTGGTGTGATCTTGGACCGGTCTGCTCGCCCAGACGCATCTGGAGTCACCTCTTTGAGCTGGATATACAGCCGGACTAACTTATGTTCGCGGGGAATTACCATCAGACTTCCGTTGTCGGCTGAATGGATGGTGCATCGCATACGAATATCGGCTTCTCGAGGGTTAGCCTCATAGTTCCCGTCCCACGGACATGATTCCATCTACTCACGGAAATCGGTGATGGGGATGATGTCCATCACTCCCCAAATATGGTCGGTCGAGTCCCCCTCCAGCTGGAAACCGAGTTGCCTACGTGTCCAGCTTCGAGCACCGTCACACCCAAGCACATATTTGGCGTGGAAAATCTCAGACTTGCCGGCTCGGGACTCGTTCTTGTCGATGAGGTCTGCTTCATCGTCCTCCTGTGCGAGGTTGCTTCGAAAGAGCCCATCCGGCACCTTGCTGGCGCTAACTTGCTGTTTCGGGGTGGACTCCTCTTCAGTCAGGTGCCGTAGCTCGACCGTTACAGGATAACCCTCATTGGTGTCAACTTTGGACTCATCTATCGTCAGAGAGGTTGGTAAGACTCCGCGCTCAACCCGAATGGTGTCATTGGAATGCTTTTTGATGTTGTCGAGAAAGAATCGCTCAATGCGACCTTGGTGAAGGACAATCTGCTGGAACCGTGAGAGGCCCACAATGGTGTCTGGGATCCTGTCCGATCGTCGAATAACCCCATCCGAGCCAGGATTCTGAGTGATACTGTCAGAGGTGTCGTATAGTCTCAGTAGGAAAGGCTGGGCCTTTGCTGCAGTGGACACTTACCCACATACATATCTGTACTGAACGTCAGTGGCATCATAAATGAAAGTGATATTCCAACACATACCTCGAGCATATGATTGGCCTCCTTCCAAGCCCGGTCAGCGAACCCGAGGCTGTCAAATATTTCCAGGCTACGGCACTGGAGCCCATCTGCCTGGCCGGAGAATATCTTTGCGTTCCTCTTGTCAACAATCCGCGTCTTGATGCCACAATGAGCCATCCAAGCAGCTGCCATCAATCTGAAAATATCAAGGTAATTAGAAAGTGGCTCTCGACTTCGTTGCA
>LKEA01000084.1:15403-33404 GCA_003795315.1 Cytospora schulzeri
GGCGTAAGTTCTGTCCTACCCTGCTGGACCGGCACCAATAATGAGTCTGCTCACACGGTCAGCTTGCGGAAGTGAGTCCAGTATACGGTTCAACTGACACATCAACACTCGATTCGGGAACGTCAGCGGCTGTCTGAGTCTTGGGAGGTCCGTGAGAACTCGTTCCGTTCGACATCGCTCCATCAGGGATGGCCCCGTTTGGCGCTCCCGAGACAGGAGTGACGGGGGAATCTCCGGCAACATCGTGATTCTGTGCTCGGCCCTTGCCGAAGCCGACATACTTTGACAGTCTCATCATTTTGGCAGTTAGGGTAGGTCGTTCATGCTGGTGTCATGGTCGTCATGGAATTGAAGCTTGAGAAACAGTAAGACATCAATGATGTGGACACTTCCCTTTCGTTCTGTCTTGCATTTATATATACAGCTACCATCCCAAGCCGACTTCTTCTCCAAAACCGACCTCTTCGGCTTGTCTGATACGTTTCGAGTGCCCGCTCGCCCCTGATTGGGGCGGTCCAACTTGTTCGGTTGGAATCATAATTGGCCGACATCGTGTGGGTTTGAAGTTGCATCCAGCGGTAAGTGACAGCTTGACAAGCCCGGGGTGGCCTGCAGGCGGCCGGTGGACTAGTTCATGCGGCTTTCCCACTCTTGGGTGATATTCTGGGCTCGGATTTATGCAGGTTTCGTATGATGGTGTGAGTAGCAATTAGGTGTGCCGCCTGTGCAGGAGGGCCGACCGCAACGTCAATATACTGCTAATTACTATGTGGTCCTTGGCACGGCAGCACACCCTCTGCCGATGCAATCAGCAAGACGAGGATCCCAATGGTACGCGTCCGTGTTACGTTCTCCTCTGAGGGGCTACTATACATTACGACCAAGCCAATCCGTGTGCCTTGTTTCGGTCTGCTTACCGAGGTTGGTCAGGATTCCCGTGGTGTCGGTGGACGTGATAGGTGAACTAGATATCCACGTAGATCACGGTTATCACTAGAGTTTTACCGCCCTCTCGGCACATCATACAGTCGGAATTTCCTGCTCCTCACTTCGACAGCGGAGCCGGCAGTGCCAGGTGGTCAATTCGCTCACATTTCACATGTGGAGAGACCATGTCGACCAGTGAGATTCTTATTCCCATGTGCATATCTGGGTTCGCGTCGAGGTTTAGCTGTATCTGGTCAATATTGGTTGCAATATCACATGAGTTACATATGATAGACAACGAAAAGAGTGAAGGATCACCCGGACCCTGATGACACAGACGCAATAATGTTGGCACGTTTTGACATCCTCACCCAGCCTGGGAAAATCGGAATAATAACACGTGACGAAATCACTCAGTCGCCCAAAGGGTCTCGATCTCTGAGTGGCACAGCTTACAATCTGTTGTAGAAGCTGTTTTCTGCCTTTGATAGAAGCCTGTTCAGATGATTAAATAAGAATCACGGTCATACGAGAGCTTCTCACTATTTTGGGATTAGCAAGCCCTAATGAAGGCAGGAACTCGTGGCACCAAGCCGGGTATTTATTGGTTAATTCAAGTTTGTCTAATAGTCTCCTTTCGTGGACCATATTTGACTTATCGAATATGACTGAAATGGTTGGCAAGGACTTCGAGGGCCCTGTACCAACGGAATAATTAATCGCAAGTCGAGTTGAAATTTTAACCGATGATAAGGCAATCCATGTTGGTGCCCCGTTCGGGATACAGTAGATGCTTTGACCCCCAGGGCCCTCTCCATGAAGAACTAAATTACAAATGCTTGGAACCTTTGTCCTTGTCGTCTCTCATCAACAATTTGAAACGCAATACGGCTCATACTATTCTTTGTGATGAAAAGTCGACTCGATGACGATTGGAAGCCCTCGGTATCTTCGATGTCGGGAACGGTCCCGCCAACAATAGTGGCCATTAATCAAGCCATGAGGTCCAGAGAGAGGAAAGAAATTCTTCGGTATGGGATTGAGCGCCAAGCGGTGAGAAGATAAATTGAACAACACATGCACCTTTTCAAACTTTCCCTGCAATGGCTGTCGTATTCTTTCCTTTCTCCGCGTCTTGTCTTGTCCCTGGCCAACCAGAACCTTGGAATCTGCAAGATGCCATCAGAAGCCCAGGAATTCATCAACGAAGTGTGGGGACTCCAAGGTGTTGCATACCTCGTACTAGGACTGCGTTATTACTCCCGAATAGTGACCTTGGGATGGCGGAAGTTTGCGTTGGATGATTATCTGATCGCTGTGGCGACTGTGAGCCAAGGCCCTTTACCCTTTCCCGGCAATCCCCCGGAACTATGGAAAAAGAAAAGAAGAAAAGAAGGAAACGAAAAAGGAAAAAGGAAAAGAACAACAAAGACCCACCAATGGAAATTGGAAACACATGCTGACGTTTTATCACATCACAGGTCGTTTACACAGCAGAGTCCGTCGCAGCCTACTATGTCGTCGCATACTGGAAGGGTCTGGCGAACAATGGCATGACCGATGAAGAACGAGCAGCCCTTGATCCAAACTCGGAGGAGTGGCAACTCCGCGTCAATGGTTCGAAGACTCATGTCATTGGGCTTCTTCTGTATGCCACTCTTTTGTGGATGTTGAAGGGATGCTGGACCATATACTATTCGCGATTGACGTATGTTGAACACGCCTTCCGGGGCTCCTTTGCCATCTCGCTCGGGAACTGACGATATCAAAAAACAGGGAAGGCCTGGATACTCCAAAGCGGATGGTCAGATGGGCTTTCATCATCATGCCTCTGAGTTACGTCGCCTGTCTGCTGGTTGCATTTCTGAAATGCATTCCTTTTGATTACCAGTGGCAGATCAACCCTTCTCCTGGCAGTGCGTAACACAATTCCCGGGGAATACCACTCTTCGCACCGTCCACTGACAGCTCAGCAGACCATTGCATGCCGGCCATCTCTTATATCCAGACTGTCTTCGTCATGGTGGTGAACATCCTCACTGATTTCTACCTGATGGCCATACCCGTTCCCATGGTGTGGAAGTCTCATCTCCATTGGCGAAAAAAGGTCACACTCACAGTCATGTTCAGCGGTGGGTTTCTAGAGATGACATTCGGAGCCCTCCGCTGCGTTTCCATCCTCACGGTTCGTTTTCACCGATGCCCGATGTCCCTACCCTTCTGTCTTCGCCCCATTACTTGACCACAGCTGACAAGACCCCAATACCAGGTCGGAGACCGGGACCCAGCTCAGTCAGGCTATTGGTCCGTGAGGGAATCCTTCGTGTCCTTTGTGCTGACCAATATGCCCATGCTCTATCCTCTATTCAGGAACTTCTTCGAGAAAGTAACCAGCGGCATCTCCCTGTCAAACACAAACGGTGCGACACGGCAGGCTGCAAACAACAGGCAGGCATACAGACTAGGTAGCTATCCTGAAGCCCGCAGCAAGCCGAGGAACAAGGACCCGGACCCCCTGCCCGAAGAGACGCGGTTTGGCTCGGACGAGCACATTATCATCGCTTGCGAGGAAGGGGGTAGCAGGGCTGCCTCGCTCGGTCAGGAGGGCTCGGGGACGGAGGTGGACACCGAAGAGCGTCAGGTCCGGAGTCCGTTCCGGCATGGACCCAGCCGTGCTCATATCTTCCCCGGATCAAGTCAAAGAGAACACAAGCGGTCACCCTCGAATGCACCGGCCACTGGTGGGATTTTAGTCACCACGGACTTTGTTGTGTCCGAGGGTCATGAAGCCCATGGGCCCATTCATGGTGATGCGTATTTGGATGTCTGATGAGTGCGCGGAGGAAGAGTTCCAGTATGTTCTCTCATGACTTGGTCGTGGACGACATCTGGTTTGGGCTCTAGGGAGGGGGAGGGGGCGGCATTATTTCCCAAGGCGAGGTTAATATTGTGACGATAGGTATGGCTGACCGGAACGGGCTTGCATTAATCTTATTTTGTGACAGGACTTCCAGCTCCTCACTCTTTCACAACGACATCATTTCCAATGTAAAAGGCCCTCTCCAGAATTATTGGCCACAATTGAGGCAGAGAGTCTTGCCACGATCCGCGCCATGCGATGATGCCATCTGGTCGGACAAGGACGGCTTCACTGTCACCCAGCAGACCCTCCCATTCCTGAGTCGGCTCTGCCCATCCGTGGCATACCCCCGTCGTGGTGACTCGCTGTATGTCCACCAGATCGCTTTCCATCATGTCCCAGCCTGGGTCATCGTCTGCTATCAAGAGTAGCTTGTCCAGGAGTAACAGGTCTCGAAGCGGTTGCTTGTATTCATCCCTGTATATCCAGACATGAGGAAGATTATGTCCTGGAACTGTTGACGGCAGGGCGACCCTGGTATTCAGGCTGTCATCTTCCAGAAGATGTGGTGCATGGTCTTCGTCAGTGGCCTCGCCAATGCCCCGGTAGAACCAGCCGACCTCAGCACCGGGGGCTTTGAACTCCAAGTCCAGTACCTCGGATGCTCGCTCTACAGCTCGTCGTTTCTCTTTGTGATCGGCATGTGCCTCGTTGAAGTAGGACATGATGGCTTCCCGGTTCTCTTCGGCCGACCTTTCAGGACTCATGCCGAGTGCTGCATCCATAGCCAAGGTGTGATTCCGCATGTTGTAGAGGCTAGACTGGCCAACACGACGACCTATTGGACGCCTTTCAAGATCGTAGCTCTCGAGCAAGGAGTTGTATTTCTTCTCGTCATTCAAGCCGAATTCAATCTTCCAGACGAGGTTTTGGACATCTTGGATCCCCGTGTTCATGCCCAGAGCTCCCCAGGGCGGGATCTTGTGCGCAGCATCTCCAGCCAAGAAGACTCGTCCCTTCCTGTATCTCTCTGCCGACAATGCGTTGACGTTCCAATGGCTCGTGCTGATGATTTCTATCGGAAGGTCTCCCAGTTTCAACGTGCTTCGTATTCGGCTGAGCGAGGCGGCTTGGTCGGGTTGAATTGTGTCGTTCGGATTAGGAGCGTAGGCAAAAACCCACTCCTCCTTAGTCTCGTCTTCAGGGTTCTCAAAGGGCCATGGTCCAATCTGGTACAGGTACCCGCTCCTGGTACTTCCCCCTGTGTCAGGATGGGTGAACCAGGTGATGAAGTTCCTCGGGTCGGGATGGCGCGCTCGGATCGGTGCCCGCAGGTGGAGAGTGATCATATCCAGGATGTTCCTCTCGCCCAGCCACTTTATCCCCAGCTTGTCCGTTATGCTCCGTCCACCATCGGCAGCAATCACAAAACGGGCGAGAACCTCCTCGGTTGCGCCTGTCTCGCGGGTAAGGACCTTCAAAGCCACGCAGCCATCACGCTCTTCGAGGTCGGTCACCTCGGTGCCGTATCTCAGTACGTCTGGGTTCAGCTCCCTCGCCCTCTCCGCCAGAAGAGGCTCCAGTCGAATCTGCGGCACGATCTCGTACCTTGCCGGGCTGTGATTCTCGTATTCTGCCTCATCTGGTCCTCCTCCCCATGCATACCTGCTCCAGATTTCCCGTCCGTCCACTGCAGATTGGCTGTCACCACCAGGTCCGTCGACGCCGTCCTTCCCCAGGCTTGTGTACCAAGCTGTCCGCACTTTGATATCATCCGGGCACGCAATGGATCTGACCTGGTCGTAGATGCCCATCTGACGAAATATCTCCGTCGTCCGCTGGTTGATGCCGCATGCTTTTGGGTGGATTGAAGTCCCCGTGTGACGTTCGAAAAGTAGGTGCGGGATTTTCCGTAGTGAGAGGAGGATGCTCGCGCTGAGGCCGATAGGACCGCCGCCGATGATGGCGACAGGATGAATTGGTGGAGATGAGGAAGACATGGTCGACGTTGGCTAATGACGAAGGTGAAGGAGTCAGGGTCAGGACAAGGATCCCTCGTCGCCGGGAAAGGGTTCCTACGAAACCTTATTGAGCTGACAGCACTTGAGACTCTTGGCTTCCTCGTAAGGCCCGATCGGTAGGGCGGATGAACGGACAGGCGGACAGGCGGAGAAGTGGCCCGATATAGTTATTGAGGAGACAGGGACACAGGGACACAGGCTGGTTCAGGTACCCGCTGGCTCACATGCAACTTCACCCAGGTGTCAGGCTCATCCTGCGACCCTTTGAATCCTTCAATTAACTTGTGGGTCTGAGGATCCTATGAGGATCCTATGAGCACTGTCTTGGTGGGGTTTGGCATCATCTGCCGGCTGCTTCCCCGAGCCCCCGCTCTGCCATGGTGCAGTAGCAGAGTAGTAGTAATGCCTAATCAAGCCGCCTGGATTCTCAGGGTTGGTACAGGGCTGGATTGATCGAATGCACCCTTGAACGAGTCTCGGTACTCCGTACTTGGTCAAGGGTGTCAACATTGCCATGAACCGATATTGCCAAAATAAACATCGAAAGTTACTGATTGTGCCAATTTCTGGGAGAGTTGACAAAATCACTTCGCAGGTTTCTTCAATGTATAGCCACGTCGGAAAGGGAAATATTGTATTTAATGGGATGTCCAGAGGTTGACGATGCGGGATAGGTTTGATTGTGTTCAAGATAATCAAAGTCTAAACAGAACGACTACTTGATACACATCGACCGGTGCCAGCACTTCGATCCAAGCCAACACAACCTTGAAATTCGATCCCATACTTGGTACATAGGGTACTCGACAAATTCAAAACCCAGCAGGGTTCTTCAATCCTCCTCACACTCGACGTATCTATCTACATGTATACGACACTCCACGTTCCCCTCTCCCCTCCCTCGAGTTTGCAAGTAGCTAGCATCGTTGGGAACTGTGTCAGTTCTCAATTATGCAGATGGAGCGACTGGACCTTTGCCACAATATCCTCTTCGTCTGAAGAACCAATTCGAAATGGTCTTGAGGTGCATTCCTGCTCCGCTTCATCTTCACTATTCTCTGCGAAACCTTCCAGGTATTTCCCAGGGTTCTTTTGCTCCCTCTTCTCAAAAGCACTGAGACCCAGGACTTTTTCAATACCTCAGGCATTGTCTCCGTAACCTTGTACAGTCAGCTATTCGAATGGTCAAAAATGGCAGGTAACATATGCATATCTTACCTCCGTTGATCTTCTTCTCATTGCATACCTGCTCAAACTGATCCAACGACACCACTCCGACCATGCAATACGAAGGAATACAAGGCCAAGATAACCAGTGAGACTCCGTGATATAATGTGTCCTCCCTGCGCCTCTGGAGGGGACAAGATGCGTATCAGCCAACGTTGTTGTTTGTTCGAAATGAACCTTTGCGGCTCTAAGTTTGCTTTCATCGATGATGAGAACTTCGGCGGACCCCTTCAAAGATTTTCCATGAGCAAACCTTAATACACGGAATGGCCTATCAGTCAGGGAAATGTAAGGTGATTCAAAGGGTTCCTCTTTCAAGTGCTTGTCGAAATCGTCTCTCGTTGGATCCTCAAAATTTCGCTCCCGGAGCCATCTACCGCAACAGAAGCCCATATCTTTGTCGAAGAAGGTGTGAGATCCAGCGTGGGTAACTCGGTAGAAGAGTGGTGTTTTGTCATGGCATGATGTCTCGCGTTCTTGGCTTACGACGAGTCTGATTATTGATCCCAGACTTGCAGCCAATAATATGTCGTCCAACTCGTCCTGAACAGCTGCTAACCGAGCATTGATGACCTCTTCTTCACATTCCATGTCAGCCCTGGGGGGGTCGACTTCGAAGTCCGAAACTAGGCGCATGGTCGACTGCTGGCGCTCTGTTTAATGTCGGGTCAAGAGAGCGTAGCAGAAAATAGATAGAGCAAGCATAGACATCCTTCTTCTCAAGCTGATGTCGGAGGTCCCTGCTGATGTCGTTGAGGTGGCGTCGATGCAGGTTTGTCTCCCTCGCCGCCACCGTTTCTGGTGTGCTGACCAGTCTCCTATTCTCGTTACGGCTGTAGGGAATCGGGACTTGTGGCCGTTCGTAGTTGAGGTCATACGCATCCCGTTCGACCTCACGGCTTGCCATGATCTGTGGTAATTACTTGATAAGTGGTATACATATTCTGTACTTTAGATCATCGCAAAGATTCTCGATCAGTTCCTCGAGATCTGATCGTCAATTCGCGTGTGCGGAGATGATGGTCTTGCATACATGGTTTGCCCTCATTGGTGGCGTCTGGGCTTTGGGGTTCACGACGTAATTACTTCCTACATGTAGGCTTCACTTAGGCAACTGCATGGGCAGTAGCATATAGCGTGCCTCGAAAAAAAGAAAAGGAAGAAAAAAAACCCAGATACGAAACGAGATCTTGCGGTTGACTCCATCATGCAGCCCTTCTCCTTCAGGGCTGGATCAATTTGATACAATCTAGTCTGGTGTAACAAAATCCCCAAACCGGTACAACTTCATTATGGCTTTCTCGGCCAAACTACTAGTGTGTATGTAAAGAAACCCTGATTCCCATAAGCCTCATCTTGCATGTGTTAAATACCTTATTCCACAACGGTGGCGGTCTCAGTGATGGCCTTATTATCCGACCAGGCAACCTCTTCAGCATGAACAACCTTGGCTCCATTGCTCTTTGGCCCCCGCCCAGCCCTTCCGACGCATATATACTTGCGAAACCTCCTGGCTGGAAGACGGGCCTCGAACTAGACGTTTCCAATTAGCTATAATTACTGTCTCGCTGAGTGGAGGTGACGTGGTCGATCTGTGGCCTACCATTTCGTCAATCTCCTCGAGGGAGCGGTTCTTGACCTCTGGGAGGAAGAAATACACCCAAACACTGACTTCTGTTAGTTCAGCTACTGGAATTGGAGCGTGTCGACTTACGCAGCAAGCCAACAGGACGGCGTCCAGATGTAGCCGTATTTTGGCCCCCAGTTCAATGACTCAGGGTTGATAAAGTAAGGTCCAGTGAATGTCGCAAGCCAAGCCGCAAAGAAGGCAATGGAAGTTGCAAGACCGAAGGTGTACGATCTGAGACGCTGCGAAGGGAGTTCACCCCCTGAGACCCAGGAGTATGTGGCCACCATGCCCTGTAAATCACAATGTCATCAAAACTTCCGTACCAAATTGATGGGGCATGTCCAGATGTCGCACTCACGTTGTAGGCTAGGATGTATACCACAGAAAGTCCCACAATAGCTCGTCCAGTAGACTTTGTTCCTGGTTGTACGGTGTAGACAATAGCGGTGAGAAGTTGTGACAGGCCGCAGATGAACAGTCCAATCATTAGGAACACTCGACGCCGACCAATATGGGTGACAACGGCACTGTTGATGAGCATGGCGACAACACCGACGGCAACGAGGATGCACGCGTTTTCAAAGCTGTCACCGATGCTGGCCATCTCGAAGAAGTACGTACCATATGCTATGGCGTGTCAGCCACCATTGTTGTCTGTCCCAAGAGGACATACAATGAAGAGAAGTTGTGACATACCGATGATATACATCGCACCAGAAGCTCCTTGGAGGGTGACTGCACAGATAGACAGGATTGTCCTCCTTCTGTCGACCGGGTTTGTCCACATGTCCTTGAAGGCGGCATTCTTCTTGGCCCTCATCTCGCCCGCGAGTGCCTCCTGCATGTCTTTGATCTCCTCCTCAGCCTCGGCCTGGCCATAGGGTCGATGCCAGAGGAGGGACTTGATAGCCTTGTCTTGGTGCCCGTGCTCGAGGAGCCACCTGGGGGACTCAGGTATGAACAAAAGGCCCAGAAACATGAGGACTGGGATTATGTAGATGAGGCCGAGTGGGATTAGGTAGGAGTCCCGGTTCATGATCTTGGCGGTGAAGTTGTCGACCACGGTTCCAACCAAAGTGCCGACCGAGATCCAGACCTGAAACGACGATATCATTAGGCCTCGGTAGCGTGGTGGTACAGATTCCTATCGAATGTACAATCAGCAAGTGCTCTCCTCCACCTGGGTAGAAAAGGCACTGGCTCTTGAGGGGGGGGGTTACCTGGATATAAAGTTGGGAAGATGTCATGTACTATGGGAATCGGTCAGCTCACAAAGATGGCGATGTGTCTGCAATTCAGGGGACCTACAACCCCGTTGGCCAGGCCGATGACCAGACGTCCGACATACAGCGCACCAATATTTGTGCTCGTCATCATTATCACATTACTAACACAGCAAAGGACGCTTGCTGCCCAAATACTGGCCTTCCGACCCATGAAAGATGCTATGGGTCCTGCGGCGGAAGAGCTGAGGAAGGCACCGAGTGTCATCAGCGACGAGATGAGCTGCTGGCGTTCGGTCGATATGTTCCAGCCGAGAGGCGTAGCAGCTCTGTACCCAAAGATCTGTAAAAACCCAATCATGGCTTGGAGACCACCGATGAGACCAAAGTCCATTCCTGGAAGATGGATTAGGAACGAAATTGTGACAGCAAACCTTTCGCTGGGTGTTCATAATGAGTAGTCCTTACCATACTGAAAGGGGCACATCGAAACAAGCGTGCACGCTGCAAGACATCTCCAGTGATCCTTTATGCTATACGTCTTCCTGGGTGGTTCCTGAGGGATACTTTGGGTTCCATCACCCGTAGTCATCACTTTGGTCTCCTTATTGTGCTTCATGATGATGGTTTAGTCAGTGTCTTCGCACAATGTGCCGATGAGGAGAAAAGAGGAAATGTTCTGTCTCATTCCAGTCTCTAATGTTAATTCGGACAAGGTCCCAGAGCATCGTCATAAGCCACAACGATACCAGCATATTGGGGACATGGTGTGGTTGAGTATTTGCCAAGGAAGAAGATATCCACGAATAAAATACATCGAATAGCAGTTTCCAGCGTAGCATCACTACAATAGATTGGTAACAGCACCAGTCATGTACATCCTTCGGGCTAAGCTAAGAATGCCAATGGCAGAGTCACAAATACATCACCCAGAGTTTTGGTAATATTTTGCAACGATTCGCACACAGTTCATCTACGTACTCGTGGAACTCTTCATGTGTTGCATTGCAGGAGAGTTCCGAAGTTTCAATGAGGAATTTGTTCACGGTTTCCTGATTCGATGTTGTTCCGAAAGACCGCTGTCAAATGGGACAACTGCCGACCCTCACAATTATCTGGCTCTTCCGGGGCAAATACCATCTTTACCTCATGCTCTCTAGTCTCGTAGGTTAGGTCTGGGGTAGCTCTGCGGAGAGGACAGGGCTCGCCAATCCTCCTAGAAGCTTCCCCATGAGTTCTCGGACTGTCGAAGCATACCGCAGGGGTTCATGTCAGCGTCTAGGCCTTCACGGTATTTTTCCAATGTTGTATGACGTGACAATGGTGTGTCTCGTCCTACAATTGCTTGAACATGCTACCTTGACTCGACTAGTCGTGGGGAGTTAAGTTGTTGTGGCGGTTGCCCCAGGGTGAGATTCCTGGAACCGTACATACCGTATATGTATGTACTTAGGTAGCCCACGGGCGATCTTGTCAGTGTTGATACCGCCAAGATACCGGCCATGAAGCAAGTCAATCATGATCAGTAAGCATCCTGCAGGGTAGGCAAGGTCCACTGGGAAAGTCTTATGTACCTAGAAAAGTGCGGGGACAATGATTAACAGGCCACCCTTTCAAACCAGAGCATTGCAGTTGCAGTTCCAAGGCTTGGCCAAGAGAAATCACGCATGGTATCTATGGTCTTGAAGTAGGTCAGTTGCCCCTTTGACCTGACCACGGCGGATAACGCGGAGGCGGCAATCGATAAGAGGTCGCTCGTCTGGAGGCAAGGTATGTTTGGGTCCAAATGACTAACTCCATCTCGGTAGATCATTCTCCGGTTATACATGGATGTGGTGTTTCTCAGTCTGTCGTCTACTGTACCAGGAATCAAGTTCAAGGCAGCTCACGGCCGTTATAACCCAGGACCAGAGAATACCGAAGCTTGAACAATTTTACGACTACAAAACACCCGACCTAACAACAGTACTCAGACAACAATGGCCAGCTCAAAGCCCAAGACCGGCATCAAAGTCGTCGTAGTCGGGGCAGGCTTCGGCGGGCTCACCGCGGCCATAGAGTGCCATCGTCAAGGTCACGACGTCGAGGTCTATGAGTCATTCCCAGAGCTGAAGTCCCTTGGCGATATTATCTCCTTCGGAGCCAATGGGGGACGGATTTTCTACCGCTGGGGCAATTATCCTGGTGAGATTGCCGACCGCCTGCGGAAGCTCAGCATCGACCTGAGCGGATATGGGTTTCGTATCCATAAATGGGATACTGGAGAGGTGGCTTTTCACCAGAAGACGCCTCCAATGAGCCCCGAGACGCCAGTCTTCAATGGTCATCGGGGTGAGCTTCACCAGGTTGTCTTTGACCATGCGAAGGACGAGTTAGGGATTCCGATACATCTCGGTCAGAATGTGAGCAAGTATTTCGAGGATGACGACAAGGCAGGGATTGTGCTGAAGAGCGGTAGCCGGATCGTGGCGGACGTGGTTGTTGGTGCAGATGGCGTCCGATCGAAAGCCAGAGAGCTCGTGCTTGGGTATGAAGACAAGCCCAAGAGCAGTGGTTATGCCGTCTGGAGAGCATGGTATGTAATCATGAACTTTTCAAGTTGATCATGTATGGCAGAGTTGACCGTGTCACCAGGTTTCCCAATGTCGACATGATCAAGGATCCTCGTACGAAGGAGTTCTGCGAGAATGGCGACACCTTCAATGGCTGGATTGGACCAGATGTGCACTTTCTCTTCTCCACCATCAAGAACGGCTCCGACTGCTGCTGGGTCCTTACTCACAGAGATGAGCACGATATCGATGAGTAAGAGTCACCTGCATACAGCCTCTCCATCTTCACAGTTATTGACAGTCTCATAGATCCTGGTCTTTCCCCGGAAAGCTTGAAGAAGTCTTGAAAGTGCTCGATGGATGGGATCCAGTCTGCAGGGCGATCGTGGAGAAGACTCCCTCCCTCGTGGATTGGAAGCTCGTCTATCGAGACCCATTGCCCACTTGGGTGAGCAAGAAGCGGAGGATCTTGCTCCTCGGAGATTCGGCTCACCCATTCCTGCCGACGAGTGCTCAGGGGGCAACTCAAGCCATGGAAGACGGCGCCACGCTTGGTGTCTGTCTCCGGCGAGCCGGCAAAGAACATGTTCAAGCGGCGCTAAAGACCCACGAAGAGATCAGGTTCGTTGTACAACCAATATCGGGATGTACTTTGATACTAAAACCATCCACAGATATGAACGAGTCAAGGCTGTCCAGAAAACGGGTGAGACTACCAGGGACATGTGGCATAGAACGAACTGGGCAAAGGCGAAGGAGGACCCGGCAAGTATTGCCCTTCCTAGGGAGGACTGGATTCACTTTCACGATGCAGAAACTCACGCGGAGACCGTATTTGACGAGATCTTCAAGAAGCACTCCGGCTCATCCCCGGAAATGGAGGATAAGGTGGCCCCGTTTGTTGAGCAGACTGAGGCCATACAGCCCTTCGTTACTACTTAGACCTTCCAAGCACTAGATATCACCATATGTTCACCAATGCCAACCCGTATTCAGTTGCATAATAAGTATGACTACCTCACTTTAAAGTAGACATGTAACCCTGGGAACCAGTTCAAAGCACCGCAAAGCCCTGAGTGGACGTTTTAAAAAGAGATGTGCGATTCGAAAGAGACAAAAATGAGTCCATTCGTCCCGATCACTCACCCATCCTCCAGCTATACCTGAGATCGTCTATCACTACTTGGACTCGAGAGCGATCTGAACCGTCTTCACCTCAAGGAAGTTGTCCAGGCTATTCAACCAACCTTCTCGACCTTGGCCACTGGACTTGTACCCTCCAAACGGCATATCGCGTGCGGTAGTCGGACTCGTGCAGTTGACCCCAACATATCCACTCTCTAGTGCCTTGGCCACCCTCATGGCTCGATTCAAGTCCTTGGTATAGACCGCGGCATACAGCCCAAACTCTGTGTCGTTGGAGATCTTGATGGCCTCCTCTTCCGTCTCAAAGGTACTGATATTCACCACTGGCCCGAAGACTTCCTCTTTCATGAGCTTCGAGTCCTCAGGGCTGTCCAAGAACACAGTTGGATCAATGAAGTACCCCTTCATGCTCTCTAGGTTCCCCTTCCCACCCAAGGACAGCTTCCCACCTCCATTCTTTCCTTCTTCAATGTACCTCATGACATGCTTGTACTGGACCTCATCCGCCTGTGGACCATGATCCGTCTCCCTTTTCGTGGGATCTCCAGGGTTGACAGTGGCGAATCGCTCGTGGAATGCTTCGATAAACTTGGAAGCAACGCTCCTCTGCACATACACTCTGCTGTTCGCCATGCAAACTTGGCCACTGTTGTTTTGTATGGAGAAACTGGTATCCGCGACGGCCTTTTCCAAATTGGCATCGTCGAAGATCAGCGCAGGTGACTTGCCGCCCAATTCAAGTATGACCTTCTTCAGGTTCGACTTGGCAGCCGCCTCCTGGATCAACTTTCCAGTCCTCCCGGAACCAGTGAAGCTGATGGCACGCACGTCCATGTGCGAAGCCAGAACCGCACCGGACGGTGTCCCATATCCGGAGAGCACATTGAACACGCCTGGTGGAAACCCTGCCTCCTTGATCAACTCGGCCACCCGCGCTGAGGCAAGGGGCGCCTTTTCGCTGGACTTCAGGACGACTGTGTTACCCGCAATCAGGGCGGGCGCGGTCTTGCCCGCGAAGAATAACAACTGTACGTTCCAGGGGATGATGGCAGCCACGACACCAAATGGCTGGCGGAATGTCATGGTCACATGGCCCGGGGTGTTGAGGCTGCTGGTCCCCTGGATGTGTGGCCATGCCTGGGCGTAGTAATCATAGTGAGCAGCAGCTGCCCTGGCGTCGAAGAAGCGCGTCACGGGCTTTCCCATTGTTCGAGCCTCGAGGATGGATAGTTCCTCCTCGTGCTCACGGATCAGGCTGGCGAGCTTCGTCAGGTACATGCCACGTTGGGCTGGGTCCGTCTCGGACCATGTTGGGAAGGCTGCCTTGGCTGCTGCGACGGCGGCGTTGGTGTCGTCCTCAGAAGCCTCGGGGACTAATTTTTGGAGATTTCAGCTGGGAAGCTGTACCATGATAAGAGGGAGGTTGTTTTACCATCTGCTACCTTCTCCGTAGTCGCAGGGTTGTACACAGAGAAGGTCTTCTTGTCTGATGCCTCCACCAACTGACAAATCCCTTCAGTCACTGCTCAGATTCATAGCATTTCGGAGATCATTCACTTACCTCACCATTGATAAGCATTCGAGGTCGGATGGTCGTCCCATTCGATGTATGTCCGTTCTGCCCGTTGTCTGCCGCCATGGTGGGTGACTAAAATGGAATGCGTTTTCAATGAAAGGTCTGCAAGGAATGTTCAGGACTTTATCGTCGTAGATCTGGTTTGAACGATAGATCGCAGTAGTCAATATCCCAGGTATCTTTACAGAATGCAAAACTCTCGTTTTAAAGTGCAGGGAAGCAGCATTATCTCCCCCTCTTCTTCCTCGGGACTCGAGCCATCTGGACTGTGGGTCTGAAATAGGCAATAGTCCCGTTATGTAGCATATACAGTGAAACCATATACCCTTCTGGGGGCTTCATTGTGGGGTACACTCTCACGATTGAACAGGAAGTCTGACGTGATGCCTGAATACTTGCTCTGATGGAGTGTGTGAACTCTCATCATCTCTCACCACGACACACCCCGCATCGGTAGATCCATTCTCAGTACCACTTCACCCCCACGGGAAACACCGTACATATGCGAGGTGATAACTGACGACTCGATGACAGATTCATCCGTGTATATACAGGTGATCACATGCTGTGCCGAGGGCAAGTTGTGTGGCCGAGCGATGGCAACATACTTAGGTTACAAGGTTCTGCCCATCACAGTCGGGACATCTTGGTGCCAACGTTCTTTGGCAGCCCTGGCGTAAGAATGCTGACCATTTGGGCTTGACTTACGAGTCTGGACAAAATTCGGTCACCGTCAACATCACAAAAAAGCGGGATTGCAAACAGAGAGTGAGATATTCCACATGGCCTCCACGAAATAACTCTGCAAACGGCTTCACCACCATCGAGGATGATGAAGGTGTCAAATACGTACTTCTATCCAATACTCATCCAAGTACACAAACGGGAAATTAGATCATACTGGAGCTGCATAGGAAATAAGGAGGACGCTTAATGAGACAAGGATGCCTAGAGCAAGGGTTAATACGTTTCAAACCTTTGGGCAAATACGGTGCGGTGAAGAAGTACTCTATGTTATGGAATACCTGTCTCGTATCCTTGAGACGAGGTCGAGAAGCTAGATGCGCCGAGCTATGTTAGGTATTCACGATGGCTGGACTATTTGTTGAGATTATCCAGCTCGGAGCGAGGCACTTGAGAGCGACACAAAAGCCTGACTACCCTTACGTTTCCACCATAAGAGACACTTTGATGCAATGGTGTCGTCCCGTCTATAGACAAGATACAGCGGCCAGTAGACATGCCACCCGGATATTCTGACGTTGCTTTCTTGATAGTAGATAAAGTATTTGGCATTATAAGGTACTCCAGTACAGTGCAACATTAGCCACCCGAAAAAGAGTAACATGACTCTATGTAATTGGAGGTGGGGACTCACAGAATCCATAGATATTCGTGTAATTCTATCCGTCCAAGGGTAGACAGAAACTAACTGGTCTTGAGTTTCCATAATGCACATTCAGGTATTGGTCGGCAATGTAATGCCACATCCGACAGGATATGCTGACCTGACTGCAAGTAACGGCGACGTTCTCCCGAAAGGCATAGCTTACACGGCCCACTTGGAGGCTGAAACAGTAGCAAGTGTCCCTGGCGGACCATCAAGAAATGGAAATCGATTTCTGTACACAATGCATCACGCTCTGGAAAAAGGAGACTTGGGTATCCGAAACACAGAGAAAAGGGGGCCCAGAAGACTTGGCCAGCAAGCTTTCGGCAACCACGAGGCCTCATACCACACTCTGAGGTTCCATAGCAGGTTCCTGCACTTTCCTCCCAGCCTTCTCCAAGAAGCCTTCGTCGCCGTGCTCCAGCTTGTCCAACTCCTTCCCATGCTTCCACTTGATCCTCTTCAGCAAGAGAGTGCTGAGCACAAAGAGCACGCCGCAGACCACCAGGTCGACCACCTCCACAACACCAGTCACCTTGGCCATGACACTCCAGTCCCCATTATTTTGTGAATACACCGTCACCAGCGTCGAGATGAAGCCTGCCAGGGCATTCGTCGCGCCGGGCAGGAAGATCCTGTTGAGCAGCCACACGTAGTTCCGTCGCCAATGGAACACCAGCCAGAGCAGCCCTATGGCACCGATGCCGCAGCACACGGCGGCGACGATGAGCAAGGGGATGTTCTGAACATGGTCAAGGATACTGCTGGCCTCGGCCGCCAGACCCGGGTGTTCGGAGAGGTCCTTGATACTGGTAAATGTGCCGGGGAATACGACGAAGCCGGCGAGAACAAGCCAGCCGAAGAAGGAGGCGAGGATGTTGTGGATCCGTGGAACCTTGTCGAGGCTGAGAAGCATCTCCATGTAGCGCGTGTTCAGCCTCTTGAAGGTGTTGGTCGGGCGCTGCGGGACGCCATCTCCAATGGCAGCCCTCACGGACGGGTTAATGGAGGTCCGGTTGGAGGTGAGGCGCTTGGGCTGGGGTCTCTTTGACCGAGTCGACGCCTGCCTAGCCTGAGGCGGCTTGCTTGTTGCTGATGATGGTGCACGTTGAGGCTTGCTGCTGACTTCTTCCATCTGGACAATTGATATACAAGACAACGTAAGGAGAGGTTCAAGGGCAAGACATGGTAAAAGGGGTAAGGTACTAAAACCCAGCCAGATATAAGGGAGACTATCACCGATTCCCAGCCCCATATTGATAGAATTTGTGTAAATACCCACCGTTAGCCTTATAGGTGGACCTGGCGATGAAGCTCAAAAACTGACATCACCCACCCACCCTGGCACCTTTGGCCCCTGGCCCTGATTATGGGCCCTCCTGTACATCTCTGTCGTCGAGTCGAACGAATCCGGACGTTCTACCTTGTTGTCGATCGCCAAGACAACC
>LKEA01000084.1:33414-55574 GCA_003795315.1 Cytospora schulzeri
CCCCAAGGCCGTTTGAATGGAACAATCAGAGAAGGGATTGATAGTCGGTCGTCCAAAAAACCTGGTTCGTAGTCAGGTCGCGTGGCGGACATGGGTGCAACCCCCAAGATGCAAAATGACATAGGCCCTGCCTAGTCGTTCTCACTGTGGATGGGTGATTCAGTGGTTCAGTGGTTCATTGATCCGGTCCATTCTGGTAGTCTGTCAGCATAATGCAGACAATGGGTTAGTGACCGTCAGTTGATTGGAGTTTCAGCCATAACCATTCGTGTATATTTAGTACGGGCTCAATAGACATTGGATTGTCCGTCAACCAGTAGAATACAAATCTGGCAGCCGAAGCTGGACATATCTCCCCAGGCTTCATTCAATGCCGATAAAAGAAGCGTGTAACACAATCAAATAGTTGGCCAAACATATTATCCTCGCTATAAGCTCCCACTGTAGATTGCTGAAAAGAGTCGAAGAATGTCGTCGAGTTAAGGTTTCGGTAACGGCTTACACAGTAGCTAACGGTGTAGCTAACGGTGTCCCGTTCCAGTTGGACTGATACGTCACTCACGGTATCGTGCCCGCCGGCAACCAAAAGTGGCCGATCACCGGCCTGTGTCAGCTTGAGCTTCATTAATACGGACGGTTTGAGCTTCCCACCGTCCACCACTTGACAAGACTTCTTCAAGCTTCCTCGTCCAGCTCAAACTATACTTGGTGCCTCAAGATGCTGTCAAAGGCCCTCCTCCCGCTCTTCCTGGGCTGCAGCCCAGCAATTGGGTCCATACTCACCCCACAAGCCCTCCAAGAGCCGCTGGGCATATGGAATCACCCCTCCTCCGCACCCGCCAAGTCCGAGTCCTCCACCTCCAAGGCGCCCTCCTACCGCGATGACCTCCTTGCCCTGCACAAGCACCTCGTCGAGATCTCGTCTGTCACGGGGACCGAGCATGACGTCGGCGACTTTCTTGTCGACTATTTCACTTCCAAGTCATGGCACTACGAGATCGAGGCTGTCGCGCCCAAGAATAATACACCCGAGGGCAAGGACCGATTTAATGTAGTCGCATGGCCACCGTCCAGCTCGCAAGAGACGACAAGGCTTGACCCCAAGGTCCTTGTGACAAGTCATATCGATGTCGTCCCCCCGCATATCCCCTACTCGATCGCGAAGGGCGAGGTCACCGAGGATACTGTCATCGCCGGCCGCGGCAGTGTTGATGCGAAGGGCAGCGTCGCCGCCCAGCTCACGGCCGTGGAGGACCTCCTGGCCGCTGGGGAGCTGGCCCCTGAGGATGTAATGGTGCTATACGTCGTGGGCGAGGAGCAGGGAGGTGACGGCATGCGTGTCTTCTCTGAGGCCCGGTCGTCGTCTCTGAACTTCAAGGCCGCTATCTTTGGCGAGCCGACCGAGAACAAGCTGGCTTGTGGTCACAAGGGCGGCATGACCTGCGAGGTAGAGGCGAAGGGCAAGGCTGGTCATAGTGGATACCCTTGGCTGGGTAAGAGTGCGAACGAGGTGTTGATGAGGGGACTGTTGAAGATGCTGGACACGGATCTTGGAAGCAGTGAGAGGTACGGGAATACCACCGTTAACATAGGAAAGATGGAGGGCGGCGTGGCGTTGAATGTCATCCCTGCGCATGCGAGTGCTTCGTTGATGTGTAGGGTTGCGTTGGAGCCGCAAGAGTCGGGCCATAAGGATGTCATCGCGAAGATGGAAGAGGTGCTGGCTAGCGTGGACGACGAGGCTTTGAGCTTGGCTTGCTCGACGGGTAGCGGCGTTGTCGCTTGCGATTGTGATGTTGATGGTGAGTTCCCCTATCACACTGGTCAAGCTGGAATCGTTCCGTGCTAACTTTACTACTTGCAGGCTTCGATACCATTGTTGCTAATTACGGCACCGATATCCCCTATCTCAAGGGTGACCACGTTAGATATCTCTACGGGCCAGGAACCATTATGGTCGCCCATGGGGATGACGAGGCTCTGACCGTGGGCGATCTGGAAGATGCCGTCGAGGGCTTCAAGACGCTCATTCTACATGCATTGGAGCTGTAAGGGGCAACAATTATACCTCGAGGGCACTAGAGACTTCGAGTTGGGACGAAAGGCCCTTCCTTCTTTACTTTGTATGGGATGAAACCCATTCCAAGACTATTGACCGCCCACGACCTTGGCCCATCTCTCGGGCATAATTCCCGAAAAGTCAAACTTCCCCTCCGCATTCTTGACCACCGTCCCCTTCTCCGTCACAATCGCATCGATAAGCTCCGCCGGCGTAACATCAAACGCCGGGTTCCACACGTTAATCCTCTGGTCCGCAATGGCCACCCTCGCCGTCTTGCTCACGTCCACCTTCCCATCGGCATCCACAACGGCACCACTAATCTGCGTCAACTCCTCACTCTTGCGCTCCTCGATCTTGATGCCCGCGCCCGTCTCCGTCTCGAGGTCGATCGAGGTGGTAGGCGCAGCGACCACAAACTTGACGCCGTGGTGTCTGGCGAGGACGGCGAGCTGGTAGGTGCCAATCTTGTTGGCCGTGTCGCCGTTGCGGACGACGCGGTCCGCACCGACGATGACGGCGCCGATGTTCATCTCGTCCTTCTTGAGGCGGAACAGCGCGGCGGCCATGGAGTCCGTGATAAGCGTGGACGGGATACCCTCGAAGACGAGCTCGAACGAGGTCAGCCTGCTGCCCTGGTTGTAGGGCCTCGTCTCGGTGCAGAAGGCATGCTTGAGCAGCTCCTTGGACCGCAGCGTGCGGATGATGCCCAGGGCGGTGCCGTGGCCGGACGTCGCCAGGGATCCGGTGTTGCAGTGTGTGAGCACGGAGATCTGCTTCTGGGGGCCGGCGGAGTGCACCTCGGCCAGCCAGGTGGCGCCGTGCTCGCCGATGGAGAGGTTCGTGTCCAGGTCCTTGGAGAGGATGGTCTCGGCGGTGCTGATGAAGGTGTCTATGACGGTGGCCTGTGGCGTGGGCGTGGGCAGGGCGCTGGTGGTCTCGGCGGGGTCGGACCTGATGGCGGCCTTGAGGTGGTTGATGGCGTTGGTGAGGTCGACGGCTGTGGGGCGGCTCTCCTTGAGGTAGTCTAGGCGCCCGTCGATGTATTTGATGGTGTCCTCTACGGATGTGGCCTCTGTCATGAGATTAGTCTACTGCCCCAGAGGTGTGATTTATAAGGGGTAAGTAGGGTGTGAATAAGCGTGTGAGTGAGTGAGTGAGTGAGGGCAAAATATGTGGGTGAGCTTACTGCATGCACCACGGTGCAACTCTACGGCAAGAGCCAGAGCTGCAACGATGGCGATGGCTGGTGCACCTCGGACCCTCATGGACTTGATGCAGTCGAATGCCTCTTCACAGGTTGAGACCTCATCGTAGTGGTGCTCATGAGGCAGCCTCAGTTGGTCCAGCACGTCCAACCTGCCCCGCTCGTATTTGATCGCTTGAAGGGTGGCCATGTTACCGGATGAGTCTGGAAAATATGAATTATTTACAAAAGGGAATGGGACGATACGGGAAAAGGGCCTTGAATACTAGAAGGAGGAAGAGCGTGGATATGATATGATATACAATGATGGCTTGAAGCGAGAATCATGCTTCGTTGCCCCTCCGTGGACGGACTTCACTAAAAAGTTCTGCCCCGGCCCAATGGTGCTTCTACTATGGATGTACCGGACCCGTACTGTGTACCACAATCCGGGTGGCAGGGCATCCTTGATACTTCTGGAGCATGTCAACTCAGCATTTCATAGGCATTTGGACATTTGAATGAAATATGTGACTTGCAAAGTGTTTATCCCCTGCAGGCCATCATTTCTTCACGTTACTGCATACCTGAATTGTACATAGTAGAAGTCAAGTCGAGTCGAGTTATCTTGATCCGGGCAGATTCAAAGCCCACCTCCGGAGCTACTAGCTGGGTACGAGGCCTGGCTGGGTACGGGCAGTAGCAACACTGGACCGTTTTCAAGCTGAAGCACACATTTCCAGGGCTGCCTGGGCGGTCTTGGCGGTTGTAGCGGGAAGCGTGGGGGAAATGGAGACTTTCCCCAGGTCCTTTACGTACCTAACGTACTGTACTATGTAAACTAACGGACAGTTCTTAGGTACCTGCTAACCTAAGCCTTTAAGCCTTTAAGCCTGCAGTGGTAAGCAACGGCCAGACCCAAGCTATTGGAACGCCAGCTGATGATGATAAATGATAAAAAGGTGTCATCGATCCTTTTGAGGCATCCCAACCTCCTTTCTTTCCTCCCCTTACTTTTCTCCTGCATGCAGGTACTGCCGTCCAACTGCCGTGATTAGTACTCTCAAGATGAATCAGACTTCTTCATCAATCCCGCCGCCAAAAAGCTCCTGTGCAAATGCAATCTTTGATCGCATCTGGGACCTCGACTTCAACCGCCAAGTCCCAACCCCGGATTATCCGCCCATCTCGAGCATCCCGCGCACCTCACCAGCACGTCTTCAGCGCGCAACACCAAAACAATGCCCCGATAAACACATCCGATCCTCATCACCTGAAGCAAACGACTTTCTCTACGACCATACGTCGTCCGCCCCGACCGTACTATACCTCGCCTACGGCTCCAACCTCTGCGCACAGACCTTCCTCGGCCAGCGGGGCATCCGGCCCATCTCCGCCGTCAACGTCTCAGCGCCGTCGCTGAGGCTCACGTTCGATCTGCCCGGCGTTCCATACCAGGAACCATGCTTCGCAAACACCGCACCGAGGAAGGTTCCCAAGTTGCCTAAGCCCCCCACTCTGCCTCCGGGCTTTGACCCGCCGCAGTATCTGTTTCCACCTGCATCGTCAGAGCTGGGCAAGACGACGGACGCACAACATGGTGACCCGGCGTGGGATATGGGTCTGATTGGCGTGGTCTACGAGGTCACGCCCGAGGATTACGCGACAATTGTCAAGACGGAAGGGGGAGGGTCCTCGTATCAAGATATCCTGTGTCCGTGCATCCCGATCCCGTCCAAGGTGGGCGTGCCTGAGAAACCGCCTTATCCTGGGTTGCCCAGGCCGTTCTTGGCGCACACCCTATATGCCCCGCGGATACCCACGAAGCCTGGCGATGGTGATCATGACGGTGATCATACCGGTAGTGATGATGACGACGATGGTGATGATGGTGACGACAAGAGTCCACTCGACAAACTCAAAGACTGGTGGCGCGAGATGCTTCTCAAGCCAATGCGGTCCGATCCAGACTATGCACAGCCCTCTGCACGGTACCTGAAGCTCATCATGGACGGTGCAGCAGAGCACGGGCTGCCCGATGACTACCAGGCGTGGCTGGCGAGGTTACAGCCGTACACGATCACGACGCATCGGCAGAGCATCGGACAGTACCTTCTCGTAGGCTTGGTGTTTCCCATCGTTGGCTTACTCCTTGTGCTGAGCAGGTGGCTGGCGGACGACCGTGGGAAGATCCCCGCCTGGCTGGGGCTAACCCTCGAGACGGTATTCCATCTAATTTGGTTGGCGTACGATGGGGTGTTCAAGCCTGTGTTTGGCGACGGTGAGAGGACGGAGGATGAGGAGGAGAAGCGCAGGCGGTGGGCGGCGAGGAGGGTGTTGAGGAAGAGGAAGAGCCCTAACTCTGGTGGTGACGAGGAGAAGACGAGACTGCTGAATGGTTGAATTAGTTCTTTGTAAAGCGGATACGGTGCTTTTATTAACGGTCTTTACGATATTGATGAAGAATTTCTTATTTCGTACTGGAAACCGGACAAGGAATGATCCAAGTATTCTCGGGACATGCGGATAGAGTGAGTTATGAGCATATGATGCGAAGTTACTGGTTTGGCTCAAAGAATATGCAGAATTGCTCCCAGTCTCCGTGCCCAATGGGTTGATCCCAAGTCAACACCTGATACAATATAACGTGTTGATAGTCTGTTTTGTTCTTCGCTGCCGTTTCCTTGATCTTAACAACATGTGAACGTCCCATGAGCCCGCCATGAGCAAGGAAATATGGAGCCTTTTCACATGCTTCTACCCTCAACTGGTGCTCTCAGGGTATAGACAGGGTCCACACTTCCCGACCTCGCAGCCTCCATCTACCTCATCAATGTAACTCTAAATCATGAGAATATAGGGCAAAATCAATGGGCCTCGGTTCGGCGTAAATTTACAACCAAGGTATTGGATTGTCAGCTCAAGCGAGGTTGAAGGCTGCCGAATGCGAGGGCAGAAAATGTTACTCTAAAGCTGGCAGATGCTCTCGAGGCATGTATAGTTGGGCTTTACCTAGGTACATACATGAACAGGTACCGAGGAGGATGGGTACATCCGATGTACTGTGGTATTCGAGATCGTTGAGGCCCCACCAAGATAAGTGAGCGATTAATGATTAAGCGATACCAATGTGTGTGTACGGAATCATGTGGGGAAATAAGTTCTCGCTAACAGTGGGTGTTAAGATCTCCAGCTGAAAGGGAAGGCGGTCCAGGTTTCTGCCGTCCGCCGCGTCACTTTTTTCTCTCTTCTCTCTCTGTCTCTCCAGGGGGAAGGAAGGAGGAGGAGTGTGGAGAAGGAAGGGACAGAGCTACACTAGTGTCAACTGGTAGCTCATCAAGAAGCTCAAAGCATCTCAACACATGTGGCAGCCACGAGACCAAAAATCGACACCGGTGGCACCTGCTGCTCCTCCTCCTCCTTGCTCCCTTTAACCGCGCCTCCCTCATTCTGAGACATAACCTGGAACTTGATACGGAGACATATTAACGGAGCTCAATACGTACTCAAGTACTTACTTACCTAAGTACTTACCTACCCAGGTACTTAGTGCCCCTGTCAGCCTTCTCCTCGGTTTGCCCAGGTGTTTCCCAGTTTTATTTAAAAGCTGGTCGTGTGCACCGCCTTGCACTTTTGTTGTCTTCTGTTCAACGTTCCTGCATATCATCACATATGCATGTCCTTCGCATAGCTCGAGCCCACTCTTCTCTTGCTCCAAACACTCTCGTGCCCATTGCTGCTCCTTTCTTCACATCAAGAGCTTTCACCGCGAGGTCGTATATTCCAAGGACCGCAACTTTCTCTACGAAACCATCACCCTTCACCTCGGTCCTTTCTCGCAGGACACCCTCATCACTCGGCAGCAGCACTCAAGCATTGTGCAGCACTAGGAACACGGCGCGCAACATGGCCTCTCTGGGAGCTCCATATGACAACCGGCACAAGGTGACCGTCATCGGCTCCGGTAACTGGGGTTCGACCATCGCCAAGATTATCGGTGAGAACACCAGGGAGAACCCTGATGTCTTCGAGACCGATGTGCAGATGTGGGTGTACGAGGAGGATGTGGTTATCCCCAAGGACTCGCCGCACTACGATCCCTCTGTTGGCGACGCCAAACAGAAACTCACCGGCATCATCAACAAGAGCCACGAAAACGTGAAATATCTTCCGGGTATTCGACTGCCCGAGAATGTCATCGCCAACCCCGACCTTGTCGATGCCTGCAAGGGCTCCACCATCCTGATTTTCAACCTGCCTCATCAATTTATTGACAACATCTGCAAGCAACTTCGCGGGCACATCCTGCCCTACGCCCGGGCAATCAGCTGTATCAAGGGTGTCCACGTCTCTGATGACGGAGTCGATCTCTTCAGCGAATGGATCGGAGACGGGCTTGGTATCTACTGCGGCGCGCTGTCAGGAGCCAACATTGCATCCGAGATCGCGGCAGAGAAATGGTGCGCTACCACGGTTGCCTACGACCCTCCTCCCATGGACGCCAGCAGGAATCCCACCCCTAGAAACCAGAGCCCCGCCGGGAACCAGGCCAGCTTCGACTTCACGGTGACCCGGGCCAACCAGACACACAAGGATGCGCGCGGCCGCACAAGCAGTATTCAGCTCACTGGCGTGCCCGACACGTTCCCGCCCCTCGACCACAAGACATTCAAGACCCTCTTCCGGCGGCCGTACTTCCACGTTCGCATGGTTTCCGACGTGGCGGGTACGTCCCTCGGTGGCGCCCTCAAGAACATCGTCGCGCTGGCCGCAGGCTTCGTGGTGGGCAAGGGCTGGGGTGACAACGCCAAGTCGGAGATCTGCCGCCTCGGAATGGTAGAGATGATCAAGTTCGGCAGGGAATTCTTCGGGAACGCGGTCAACACGGCGACTTTCACTGTGGAGTCGGCGGGCATGGCAGATCTGGTCACGTCTTGCTCGTCCGGAAGAAACTTCCGTTGCGCCAAGATGGCGGTCGAGCGCGGCATCACTGTCGCCGAGGTGGAGCGGACAGAGCTGAACGGGCAGATGCTGCAGGGCACGTCGACGGCGAAGGAGGTCAACAGTTTCTTGAAGGCCAGGGGTCTGGAGGACGAGTACCCACTCTTCACAGCTGTGCTTGGGGTACTGGAGGGCAGGCATGTGGTGGACGATATCCCCGACCTGGTGGCTCAGGCAGAGGACTGGGATCTGAATGGTGAGTCGAGGATGTAAAGCGTGGATTGAAATGATGAAACGTGTGGCATACGAGCAATGAGGTTGATATAATTTCCGTGTGTTTTTGTTTCGGCAGAGCAGACACTGTTTAGGGCTAAGCTTTAGAAACCGGGAAGGCGGGAAAGCGTGAACATGGGATGGGATATTGGGAAACGTGCATTTAGACAAAATGGATCGAAAGGCCGGTTGTATGTATACCCGACTACTTACTGAACCAAGCAAACCATGGTCTTATTTTGCGAGCCGTACGTACCCGTGAAGCAGTGGGATGCCTCGACCTGCTCGACCCCAGGCCCTGCTCGGGGAACCATTGTCACGATCCCCGGAGACGAACCTCGACGGAAACCAGATCCAAACTCGACGATGAACAACGTCGCATATTTCGTTCCACTTTCCACCACCCATGGTACTCTTCGGATGAAAGAGCTGAAGTGGGCGGACCGGGGCCCCTGTCTATGGACTATTCCCAAAGAGGAGACCTACATGAGGCCTACATATACTAGCTAGATCTTGACCAGCTCGTTTGCAGTCCTCTCTCATCTTGGATATGAGATGAGTATGTAACCTCTATCCGTCCGAATTGGCATCTCAGTTATGATGCTCATCTGCTGCATGTATCCAGCCCGGGATGGTCATTCGTATTGTTCTCGACTTCGCGGACGACCACACACACCTCTGCAGACTTAACCCCGGATCTGGACACGGCTGACAAACAGAGACTGGTATCAGACAATTCCCAGATTGCGAACTGCTATCAGGTCAGTGCTCTTGCAGCACGGAAAAAGCATCTACAGTCACAATGCCTCGTATCAGGTGAGGTAGAATAACCTGGAAGGGGTATTTGCGCGCGAGGGAAAAACGCGTGCTCGACACACGGATCTCGTCGCGAAAACATGGGTATAGATTGAGTTTGAGCAAGGTAGGTTCGATTGGATTCGCTGGGGTCCTATTTTCCCTCGGCTGTCATCCCATCGAGTGATGTCCGCCATCCGATCACTTGTCCTCTCTTGCTACTTGCTGTATTGCTGGCTGCCTTCCTTGCTTGCTTTGCTCCTTGCATGTCTTACGAACACAGTGTTGATTGTTGTGGTCTTTACGGATCCGTACTTGTAGTTGTTCAGTAAGGAGAAAGAGGCCCTCGTGATATCTTCAGCCGAGACGGCATAAGTGCTGAGTAGGCAGTTTCTATGCTGGTAGCTTGCCTGCTTTGCCCCGGCTTCTCATTTTGCTAAGGGGTTTGAACACGGCGACGACAACAGAGCTTCCGTGAAGATTGTTCCTTCTTTTTTCGTCTTGGAGTTCCTTCCTTGACCACCCTCACGAAACTAGCTCCAAAGAAGATCCTGATCCATCCTGTCCACCACTCCTTATTCCTTTCAACACTACCTTCCCATGGCACTTGTCCCTCAAAGATACCCCCAGCCTCAAAGAGAAATTCAAGTTCCAAACAATTTCCAAACAAGCACAATGAGCTCTCAAAAACCACCCCTCTCGGCCACGAAACGGGCAGTGCCCATCAAAATCAAGGTCCTCAACCCTTCCGACCGAGACAATTTCCCATATAACAGCTTGGAGCCCCGCTGGTCCTTCACCATGACCCTCATGCCCCTGACCAAGATCAGGGAGCTCTGCATCCACGCGGTGGGCCAGGTCCAGCGTACCTTCAACGCCGTCATGGAGGCGGCGAGGCTCGAGGCGCGGGACAGGGACGGGCATGTGTTTCACGGGATGGAGACGATCGCGGAGGAGATCCTTAACGGCGAGACGATCTACCTGATTGAAACGGAAAGCACGGGGAAGGGCAAAGGAAAGGAGAGGGGCAGGCTACTCAGTCTGCGGACTGGGGCGGAGCAAGCTTACCGGACGCCGTCGGCCTCGTCGAGGTCCTCATCTCAAAGTAGGAGGAAGGCACAGTCGCAGCCTAAGCCCAGGTTGACGCCGTCCCAAAGAGCACTGGCGATAGCGAAGGCCGGACGGTCGCCCAGGTCGGAGCCTGTGAGGTCACGAAGGCCATCGATTAGCGCCCTCGACCTGGACAGCGTACCTAGCTTACCTTCACCTGGATCGCCTCATATAGGGCCTGCTGCAGCTTCAAAGGACTTTTCAAAGGGACGAAACGACGCGTCTAGCGTGATTTGTGACGCGCCGACAATACTTAACCAAGATACCCCAGTCGTCCGATCGCAACAGAGCTCACCACCACCCGAAACCTCACCGCGCCTTCAGGATTCCCAAAAGGTTGTCCCCGACTCCCAAGTGTCACCACCAGGTTCACCTTTTCTACCACCTTCTGCATCGCGTGCGAAATCGGGTTCAGCAGTGAATTCGAAGCCAAACGCGTCAGAACTATCCCCAGGTCAACCGCGTTCTGCCCCGCCTCTCAACACACTTGATCCAGACAACCTGCAAAATATACCACCAACGTCAACTAGAACATCGAAATCCAGACCTGACCCCTATGACATCAGCACCGTGCTATCGGACGACGAAACCTATTCGCCCAAGAGGCTGAATAGCATCATGTCCTCTTCAGTCCGCAAGCTCGGCAGCGCGAGCAAGCGTCGGCCGCCCGCATCGCAGCCCCCAATGCGACAACCTCAATTGAATATCAATCCACCATCGCGCATCAGCAAGTCAGCCGCGGTCGATCGCAGTAATTCAATCCGCAACATCGACTTCATGAACCCTGCCACACCGACCAGGAAGACGACTGCCCACAACAAGGCCGACGCGTCGTCGCCAGCTGCAGCTCTGCCTTCCTCGCCCACCAACAACGTCGCCGCTGTCATTGCCCGAGGTCGCGATAAGATCAAGCGACGGCCGGTCCCCGAGTGTGTTGTGATTGATGACTCTGAGGACGAGATTGACGAGGATCTGTTTCGCAACCCGCCTGGTCTGTCGGCGTCATATCCTGAGGCCTTGCTGCCGTGGTCCCAGCCTCCCCTGCGCGCGACGCAGGACGAGTCGCTGGATGTTCGGCCCGTGGCCCGTCGCGGTTCGATGTCTGGCATCGTGAAAGCAGTAGTTGAAGATGACGTTTTCGTGGAGAAGGATGACCTCGTTGACTCGAAGGCTGATGTGCGCCGATTGATTGATGCGGCCAAGGAGACCTTGGCGGCAGCGAGGGACAGCGGCAAGCTCAGGGCCAGGGAGATGTCCAGCAGTGCCTTCTCGCCGTTCCATCTGAAGTCACCTGTGAAGAGCCCTTCGAAGACGGCGCCAACGACACCTGCAGGCAAGGAACCAAGCGGACAGGCGATGATCCAGCAGTCCAATGTGACAGTCGTCCACAGCTCAAGCAGCGCAGAAGAGGATAGGGAGGCGCACGGAAATGTTCGGTTTGTGAAGGAAGAACGGAGTGACGATGAATCTTGGAAAGACCTACCGGCGGCGGTACCTCCAGAATCAGCCAGCCATCAAGACCATGATGACAAAGGGAAGGGAATTGAGGTGATAGAGCTGTCCTCCGACAGTGACTCCTCCATCGACCCAGCATGGCCGGACGACTACGACGTCGAACCACCCGCCCTTCCAGAGCTACCGGCCACCCACGAGCCACTACCTCCCGACCCAAGATCGCGAGACATCGAGCTTCCTGTCCCTCTGCTACCGGTCCAAGCGACGAACAATATTGTGACCGACCCCATAGAGCCAAGGGTTAACGAGTCCCCACCATCTGCGCAGCCTGACAAGCGCAAGCGCTTGATCAGCGATGAGCCCAACTCCGAGGATGAGCGCCGAAGGAAGAAGGCGAGGAGAGTGGAGAAGAAAAAGGCCAAGAAGGCCCTGAGAAACGCCAAACGCCGGGAGGCTATGGCCCGTCTGGAGGAAGAGAGGAAGAGATTGGCTTTGGAACAGGCGTATCGCAGGGCCTTGGAGCTTGAGATGACTGTGTCATCTCCAAGCAAAGCAAAAGAGCGGGACTCTGGTGATAATGAGGTTGAGGCTGATGACGATAGCGGCCCAGGTATTGGGGAACTTGACGAGGACAAGTACGTTGAAGATGTCCGCATCCCTCTGTACGGGAATGATGATAACGACACCTTGTCGAGTAAGGAAACCGAGGACCGGGTTCTGTGGCTCCACAAGCACCTCACACCGTCGTCTCCTGAGAGCAACCAGGACAGTCCCAGGTCTTCTGCCGATGTTGTCCGCCAGGAATCGCCAGCCTGCGAGGATGCCGACGCTCCTCAGCAGGCGCACCAGCAGCATCATGGTTCCGACGATATGGATAAAGTTGGAAACCAGTACTTTCGCAAGCCATTCGACGATTGGGCAGCCCTGGAGGCGACACTGGGGACTGGAGGATTCGGATATTCGCCGCTCGAGGTGCACAACCGCATTCACTTGGCAACGGTGCACCGATGTTTACAGGCTCAAAGGGAGCCATCACAGGAACCCTCACAGGGCATCTCAGATCAGGACAGCTGGCTCAAGAGTCCCTTGAAGCCCGTCACCAAAACACATCCATCTCCTCGCTCGTTCCGCAGCGGAGCTCCGTTGTCTAAGGATACGCCGCCAGCCCAGCAGGCGGCATCGACCAGAGGAACGAAGAAGGGCGGGAAGGGCAAAGAGTCCAAGCATAAATCGTGGGCCCGGCGTGAGAGAAATAGGAAGAGGCTGCAGAGTAGAATGCGCGCAGATCACTATTACTCCCATCTTCGAGACACGATTTATGCCAAGAACAAGAATCACTGAGGGAAGGTAGAGGTGATGGGAACAAATGGTGTATGATCATGGGTCGCTATATGATGGCCGGGGCAAGAGAATCAGGACGTGTCTGTACATTATTGCTTTGTAGTGACGTTCCGAAATGCGCAATCATTGATTCGCTTGAGTCTCAGCATCAGTCTGTGAGAAACATGGTCAATAAGTCGGAGGATACAATGAAGACTTCCATCAACATACTGAAAATGTATATGAAGGGGGTTGAGTGTTGTCTACCTACTTAAGTAGGTACTGTTTGACATGTATCGGCCCGCTTACATAACCCATACGGAGCTTGTTCTTATCTAATCGGAGCTCTACGTATGGCCGGCCGTTCCGTTAACGTCACCGGCCGAGGCGTGGACCTGCACCGTTTCCCATTGGAAGCTCTCGAACGTGATCCTCAAACACGCGCACCCGCAGATGCATTGCGCCAGCCGACAAGATGTCCGCCCCAGCTGACAAGACCGACGATCCTTGGAACGACAAGACCAAGGAGAAGTTCAACACGTATGCTCACCTGCCCCTCTGTCACATCACACGTCTCCCATTCCCGAGCAACCAAGTGACCCCTGCTAACAATGAGCTTTCCAGTAAGAGCCGAAGCGAATGGCTTGACCCCTGCCAAGAGGCCGCCTCGAGGAGCATCAAATGTCTGAACCGAAATGGAGGCGATAGGGCCATGTGCCAAGAGTACTTCCAGTACGTAAATCAAAAAGATTGAAAGGGGTCTTTACATTGGAGTGGTGGATAGAGAGCTGATGGGATTGTGCACAACAGGGCCTACAGGGACTGCAAGAAGAACTGGGTACGTTAATACCATACCACGTCTCGCATTCCACGTTATGGTAGTGGTCCGAATGGCTAACAGGGAAACAGGTAAACAAGCGCAAGGCAGAGGGAGGTGGACTCTTTGGTTGATGCCCCATGATCCCTAGCCTCTTCAACCTGAGAGGTTGCGCCGCGGCACCAAATGGACAACACATAACACATGCGGACGAGAAGCTCACATGGTGGTCTACCCTTCCATGTTGAACTGGCACTTTCCCCCGAAATAGCCAGACTTGATTTACGGGTGGATGGGTAGGCGGGGTGGAAGTGCCGCGTGGGCGTGATGCCTCGGTATCTTCCACACGCTGAGCGAGCTTGTGGATGCTCGACCAGGGCCATGTTAGAATCAAGGACAGTACCGCTCGGTTTCCAACACAGAACTGGTGAGGCCGTCTGATCAATGGTGCTGTATTCCTGTGCCATTGCAAAGGGGTGGAAAGACATCTTGTATCTTGCTTGTAGCACGCTCTTCAGTGCTACCCAACAGGCCATGCAGACAGACATCTCTACTCTGAATGAAAAACAAATGCAACAATTCTCGTGCCAAGTGTCTGTAGGACCCAATGGAGTGTTGTATCGCTATGTAAATAAAAGAGAAAGTATTCATGAACTTGGACTTCTTTACCTCACCATTTGCGTCTAGTGCACGGACCACCTTGATGGTCTTTACGCGGTAAACCTTACAGTGCAGTTCCAAGCAGGGTTCACCAAAAATCTTGCGACCCAACTCGAACGAACAGCTTCAAGATTTAAACGTTGAGGATGGTGTAAATCAATTTCGAAGAGTATTTATTTTCGTTTTAGAATAGCTTTCCCACCGTACATCCTTTCCAGCCAGACTCATTCTGCCCTTCTGTTTGTTCCAAGAACCACTTGTCACTACTGTGAGCCTGCAACAGCTCACTCACAGAGGCAGAGACAGAGGCAGACTTGCGGCGCATACATGATATAGAGACACGTTGGCTACCAAACAAAGCAAATATGTCTGGGTACGGCATGTACTATAGGCCGGCGCTGAAGCACTCGGTCGATGTCCAGCTCCAGACGGCCTTTAACGAGGGCCTGTGGCCCAATGTGGTCCGGCTGGCTGCACAGCGGTACAAGGCCAAGAAGGACCCTTACTATGAGGTTGGTTGGCTGACGGGCCCTTACATACATACATCCATACATACACACACACATTCAGTATATCCCTTTGGTATCGGTATTTAGACTAATGCATATTCACAACAGGCCATCAAAGTCTGCGCCGAGTCCCAGATGGACACAGTCGGTGAGAAGTCAGGCATTGTTTTTGCCATCGATGCCCTGGTGAGGGACAAGACAGCCGTGCCGGACTTTGACTCACTCGAGTTGTACGAATGGTCCATAAAGGAAGCCGGCGTGCCACTCGACTATTCCCAGACCATTGGCGTCCTCCGCGCCAGGTGGGCCAAGGCCAATGCCACCAGCCCGCATGTCGTCGAATGCCTGCGGTCCTGTGTGCTGGCTTGGGATCTCGTGAACGCTCAACAGGTTCGTCTTCCTTTGGATCTCAGGGCTTCATTTGTTTCTGTCAACGTTGCATTCGTATAGCTGACTGTTTCCGCAGATTGCGGCAACGCTGGATAAGGGACAGCCGGGCAAGAATGACGGCAAACACATGTTCTGGAGCATCACGCTCACATACCTGCTTTCTGTGAGTTTCTCTCGTTGGCGAGGATTTCAGAAAGAAATATGGCGTCTCAGGTCGGCTTGCTGACAGATTTAGATAAGCCCACAATGCCCAGAAAGGATGGACGTGATGTTTGGCAAGCTCGCGCGCATGCAGCTCGAGAAGGCCGCCAACATCTCGGCGTCGGCCACCAACGGCAAGTCCCAGGCTGGCCGCGGCCTGCGCGAGGAGGAGGAGATCAACCTATACTACCGCGTGGGTGGCAAGGAGGCATACACCAAGTCGCTCTCGGCTGAGAGCAACCCCGTCAACGTGCTTGAGCAGTACAACCAGGGGCGAAAGCATCTCCTTCGGGAGAGCCTGGAGGCGTTTGAGAAGGCAGAAGACTGGGACAATGTCTACAGCCTGTGTCTCCAGGCCCTGAGCAAGGAAGATGAGGCTGGAAAGCCCTCTTTCCTCGCCTTTGACATGCGGATATGGAAACTATTCGTCAAGGCAGCAAGCCTGAAGGCGGACGTCGAAGCGTAAGTTCCGCATTTGTACCCTCCCGGGCGAAGCCAAAAGAGACAAAAGACGATTCGCTAACGACAGCTTCAGCGCCTTCACTGAGGTTCAGGATGTACTGCAGAAGTTTGTTTCCGTCCAAGGAAGCGCAGCTCCTATGTACAAGAAGAATATCGCACTGGCCATATTGGAACTTACCTTCAAGTCTCCACCCAGCATTCTGCCACCAAGCCTTGATCCAGGACGGCCATCACCCCGGGTCATTCAGCTCTACTTGTTCATAGAGCAGAACCTCCTCCAACGCTCTACGTTCGACGACATCAAGGAGTACTTGGCCGAGTTGACATTCGATGAAGCCAAATACTTTATTGAAAACTTCTCCAACACCACGTCTGGAAAGGTGAGTTTCATCTTGTTCCTCTTTGATCGGCAAAGAACTAATTTGTGTACCCATATACAGGATTCAGATGAGCAGAGACAAATCGTTGCCCGCGTTCTCGAGATCAAGTCTCGTTACTTCCTGACGACATGTCCCTACACACAGGAACACGTCGCAGTGACCGCCGAAGCCGAGGAACCGCAGCTCAGGTGCAAGTTCTGCACCGCAACCTCGGCCAAGACCTGCAACTCGTGTCTCGAACGCGTCGCCTCCCTGGCCCTCACAGCCTACCAAGATCTGAATAAGACCCCGAAAAAGCTCAAGGGCCTCGACAAGGACCCGCGGGTCGACCTCGCCATGGTCGCCGCGACGGCCCTGCTCAAGCTGGGTGGCCTGCGGCAGAAGCCATCTCCCACCAGGCTGTCGCCCCTCAGCAACGTCGACGTCGCCAGGTTCCTGCAGGCTATCGTTATCCTGGGCACGCAGATCGACAAGACGCCGAACGAGATCCCCCTCCGCCTCCTGCTCGTCCAACTCTACCGGCTCATGGGCTGCGCGTCGCTCGCGCACCAGACATGGGTCCCTATGGATGTCAAGAGGACGATCCAGGACTCGCTCAGCCCGCTGTTCTTCGACCGGATCTTCAGCATATCGCCAGGCCTCTTCCAGCAGAGCCGGCCTGCCCTGACGGAACCCCTGCGGTCATACTACTCCGGATGCCTGCGGGACAAGTCCCCCGTCAAGATCTGGGACGCCTTCACGGCCGGTAGCTACACTTCGATCCTCGAGATGGCTGAGTATAACGACCGGTTGCGGAGGAGCTGCACCTTGGTCATGACGGCTGTCGAGGAGAGACGGGCTACGCGGGCATATGGTGGACGGATTGAGGGCGTAATTGAGCAGTCGCCTTTGCTCAGTGAGTTTTGGTCTAGGACGATTATATCAACTTCTTCCTGAACTTCCACTAACTTGTCTGCTACAGGTCACATCAGCGACGATACAGAGTTCGTCACTGCCATTGATCATGGGTCTTTCCCCAACCTTGAGAGTTCACACACCGCACCGCTGTATGACATTGTCAAGTTTGGACCAGAGCTCTCAGTAAGTCTACAATCTACCTAACTGCCTTCCCTCTTCGCAGCCGGGAGCTTTCAGCTACATAACGCAAGCTAACAATATTACCACCCCAGAGCGAACGATGCCGTCTTGCCCTCCTGTCCGAACAATTCCTCGACGCCGTCACGTACAAGGCGCCCAAGGACTACAAGCCCACCAAGGCCAACGAGGCAGCAGCGCGGGACAAGGCCTACCTCGTCGAGACGTACAGCCGCCTCAGCGAGACCATGACCACCCTCCTCCTCAACCCCTCCACCACAGCCTCGAAGCTCACGGGCCCGGAACACAAGTACTACACGACCATCAGCCTCCTGGCCAACCTCATGCGCACGAGCCTCGAGACCACCAAGTCGAACCTCACGCCGCCGAGCCTGTCGACCGCCGCCACGGGCATCCGGGCCAGCCTCGACGCCCTCCGCGCGGACTTCACCACCACCCCGCCGCAGATGATGTCCCCCGGTCCCCTGCCCGAGGGCGGCGACGTCTTCTACTCCCTGACGCACCCGCACGCGCTCTCGCTCTTCCGCGACGCCGCGCTGGCCGTGAGGCACGCGGCCTCGTTCCTCGTCGGGTACCACGGGGAGGCGCAGGCGCGCGACCGGTCTGGGAGGTCGAACCTGCACAAGGACGTCGTCGCCGAGGCGAAGGGGCTCGAGGAGGTGGCCTCCGGGGCGCTGGGTGAGATTAGGGGCCGCGTGAAGGAGCTCAAGGAGGCGTTGGGCCTGGGCGGCTGGTTGGACCGGATGGCGGAGTGGACGTTCAAGGGGGATGATGAGCTTTCGGAGCTGGTGAGGGAGGTTGTTGGTGAGGCTGAGGTTGAGGAGTGGGGGTCTAAGGTTGTTGAGAGCTGGAGGGAGGGTATCAAGGGGTTGGGGATGGTGAAGATGGAGTAGGAAATGAAAGGCGAGGTAGGATTAGAGAGAGATCATAGTACACACGACCAGGAAAACGTAGAATGGCGACGTAGGGATGAATAGAAGAATGTATGGATGAACAAAAAGATTCGTTGGGTATATATGTTATCCCCTTTGAGCAGACCGCGGGGCCCTCTATATTCGTGTGAACACCCATCCCAAATCGATCTGTCTATAAAAAGTCCAGCCCCGTCTGTTTTGATGCAAGAAGATGACAAACTCCGTGGGATGCACTTGTTTTCGCACCGTCCATGCTTAGTCTCGGATCATCATCATCACGGCATACGTCGCCACACTCTACAATGTGCAGTGTAGTGTAGTGTAGCGTAGTGGGACATGTTCGCCGCTCTTCTACTTTTGTTGACCTTGCCCCCATCCACCACCATCCCTCGCCCAGACCCGAGACCTTTTTTGAACCCTCCCAGACTGATTTTGTCTCATAGAATCCATCCATCTGCCCCATTTACATCATATCCTGGTGGGAGACCCCCCTCTTCCGGGCGTTCCGCGCCAGGATATCCCTCCTCTCCTCGCGCAGGGTAACCCAGAGGCCGAAGTAGGCGGCCATCTCGATGAACATGAAGGCGAAGAAGACGCGGTTCTTGAGGCCGTCGCCGCCCCAGGGCGAGGGGACGTAGCCCGGGTTGTGCACGTGGGCGTCCGGGTGGGCCAGGCGGCCGCGGGCCGGGGTGGTGTCGCGGTAGACGGGCGAGGAGGGGCCGAAGATGAAGGTGTATGCGAGGAGGATCAGGGAGATGAGGAGGCGCATTGGGGCTGTATTGAAGCAATGGGGTGTAAGTCAGCTTGAAATTTGCAAAACAGAGAGAGAGAGAGATTGTCTGTGGAAGAGAGAGAGGAAGAGAGGTACGCACCCTGCATTCCCCAGTGGTCAACGAGACAGACGTCCTCGGGCAGGTTGAGAGTGAGCAGGTCAGTCAGGCCCATGATGGCGAGGATGACGGCCAGGAAGGCGAAGGCGGGCGAGCGCGACTCGAGGGCTGGCTCCTCAGGCATGCCCATGGACTCGCCTATGATCCATACGAGGGAGTGGTCGACAATGGTCATTGGGTTGGTGAGGAAGAAGTAGGCGATGGTGATGTGGAAGAGGGAGAGGGAGGTGATGTAGGTTTTGCCGGATAGGAGCCCCATGGTGGGCAATTGGGCGGTGATTAGTTAGTTAATTGAGTGGTATGGTTCGTCAATGAGACAAGTAAAAGACAGTATAGTATGATATAGTATGGTTTGGTATGGTTTGGTACTCAAGTATGTATGTAAAATAGTTTGAAGATGTTGATTGATCATCAACTAAACTGTTCTTCTCTAGTTCACATGCCTGGATCTGCCACGTGCCGCCTTAACGGGTAAAGCGGCGGGTACAAGCACTGCAGGGCCCCCAATTGACAGGGGGTAAATAGCAATTGACAGGGGGTTAAATACAGGGGCGGATAACTAGACCCACACTGGCTTGGCTGCATGAGTTAGTAGGGTTAGCAGGGTTAGATAGCTGTAATGCTAGCTGTAGCTGTAGCTCCAAACCTCCACTAAACAGCTTCAACCTTCTAGAACAACACCACAACAGAAAGCACCACAGCCTTCTGTGTATCAAACTCTACAGAGGTCGTGGTCCTACCCATACAAACAAAACCATGGACTCGTCCCTCAAAACACCACTCCACCTCCGCTACTGGCAGCGCTGCCTCCGCACCCTCCTCCCACACCATTACACCCCCAACGACAGCCAGCGCATGACCCTCGGCTTCTTCATCATCGCCGCCATCGACCTGCTCTCTGACACGACCACCTCGTCCACCACCACAACAAAACCAATCCTCACCCCGACGGACCGCCGCAGCCTCCGCCAATGGGTCCTCTCCTGCCAACACCCCGAGGGCGGCTTCTGCGGCAGCCCCACCCACGTCTTCCCCCCGCAGCACCAGGACATGGGCATGGGCAACGCCAACATCGCCGCCACATACTTTGCGCTCCTTCTCCTGCCGATGCTGGCCGAGGATGATGATACTGCAGGGGGCACCTTCGCGGGCGTCCACAGGGTCAAGACGTTGCGCTGGCTGAGGAGGTTACAGAGGAGTGAGGACGGGAGTTTCGGGGAGGTGGTTTACGACTTGCCAACGACATCAACATCATCCTCCTCCACGGATCAGGGGGAGGGAAGGGAGAAGAGGACGATTGTCGGTGGTGGCAAGGACATGAGGTATTGTTACCTCGCCGCCACGATACGCTGGATACTGCGCGGTGATGAAGAGGAGGAAGAGGAGGACATCGACGTCGACGCGCTGGTGGCGCACATCCGGAGGAGCCAGACCTACGACGGCGGTTTCTCCGAGAGCTTCAGGCACGAGAGCCACGCCGGGTATGCCTACTGCGCCGTTGCCGCGCTGGCGCTGCTGGACCGGCCCGAGGAGGAGGAGGAGGCATCAGGAACGGAAGCAGGTACCAAAAGCGGACAGACGCCATATTACAAGAGGAGCCAGGCTTTGCAGAACGGCATCAGCGACATGCCGGGGTTCATCTCCTTCCTCGTGTCCCGACAGTTCACGTATCTGGATCCAGACACAGCAGACGATGACGACGATGACGACGATGACGATCCCGACTGCGCAAACTTCCAACTGGCCAACCTCTCCCTCACCGACCCCAACGAATCTCCAAAACACGTCGGCTTCAACGGGCGGTGCAACAAGGTGGCCGACACGTGCTATACGTGGTGGGTGCTCGGGTCTCTCTCCATCCTGGGAGTCCTCAACAACAGCGATGATGATGGTGACAGCGGCACTCCATCCCCAGCCAACAATAATAACGAAAACAACACCGTCGACCCCGCCGCCCTCAAGGCCCAGCGCGACTTCCTCCTCGACAAGACCCAGCACGCCATAGGAGGCTTCGGCAAGCGGCCCGGCGACCCGCCCGATATCTACCACTCCAGCCTGGGGCTCGCCGCCCTGGCCACCATGGGGTATCCCGGCTTGAAGAAGTTCGACTCGGGCTTGTGCGTAAGCGTCGATACCGTGAGGAAGATCGAGAAGGGGAGGAGGGCCTTGTTGGGGAGGCCGCGGAAGGAGAAGCAGGGCAGTGGTGCTGCCAGTGCTTGTAGCGGTCGGGTTGATTTCGGGAAGGGCTTGATGGATATGGCTTTATCCATGAGAGGCGGTGAGAGACCGGAATGGTTGGAGGTATGATTGGGGGGAAGGGGGAGGTATGCCCTGTATGAACAAGGTAGAGAGAAAGCATGTGCTCGCAGTTGAGATACCCCATACATTTAGAGGTTTATGGCCACAAGACATCGACATATGTCACACGCTGGAATCATACATATCAAAAGACCAGCGCAAATTAAGTGGCACATGTGTATGAACGTAAACGCAGCAGGTATATTCCGTCTCCTAAGAGATCCAAAGGCTATTCAGAGGTATCATTGGGGGCTTTGAGAACGTTGGAAGAAACGAGGAAGATTGTGTTAAGTAGGTACACAGAAGAAGAGAGGACGTAGGAGTCATTAAGCGCTCGCATCTTTCTTGTTAGAATACAAACTTTTGAGAGAAAAAAGATAGCCGCAAGTAGTTGGTGAATCCATC
>LKEA01000084.1:55594-78485 GCA_003795315.1 Cytospora schulzeri
ATGACAACAAGCAGACCGTTGCTTGAGGAAAGGGGAGGGGTTTGGATAAGCACCCTCGAGAAAATGGTGGCTGAAATAAAAATAGATAATAAAAAAGATAAACAACAAAAGAGAACAAACAAAGGGGGTATGTGTGCCATGTTCTTCTTGTATGTGTGAAACTCCAAAGCGCCGCCGTCGAAATGTTTTGTCGGTAACGTAGGTAGGTGCGTAGGTAGGTGCGTAGGTCAAGTCCGTATGGTATGGTATGGTATGGTACGTTGTAGCATGAGAGGTGTTGGCCCTTGTAGATCCGATTATGCCGCTGCTGTTGCTGTTGCCGTTGCGTTTGCAGCCTCAGCCGTCTTTGGCAGTCTCGGCGACGGCAGCGGGCTGAGCTTGTCACCAGCCTCGCCGTTGCCATTTTCGTGACCCTGGACCTGGCCCTCTATTAACTCCCCATCCTCGAAGATCCGCTCCTCGATCTTCTCCCCGGGTCCCTTCACCAAGGGCGTGAAACTTTCAACCTCCTCAACCTCCTCATCCTCCTCCTCGACACCTCTGAACTTGACCGTGTCTCGGTCATCATCATCGTCGTCATCCTCCTCTTCCTCTTCCTCCATCATGTCATCCTCCATCTCCAGCGCCTCTTCGTCCTCCTCCTGCACGGCAGCAATCTCACCGCTCCGTCGGCCCAGGCGGTCACCGCTGACACTGCGGCTATGCGAGGAGTTACCCGAATTACTGCGACTGCTGTTACCGCCCCCAAACGCCAACCCTGGGCCCTTGAATAAGTTCCTCTTGCGCTTGGCGAAGAACGGCCCGCTACGCTCGCCGAGGGTGGCAAACGGGTTTGGAGACCGAGGTGCCGATGGGATCATGGGGCTTGAGGCTAGCCTGCCGCCGGCGCCTCCAGACATGCCACCTGGGACGGCCTCGTTGTAGATCGAGAGAGGTGGTGGACCGGCGCCTCGGACGAGGCGAATATTACTGGGGAACGGCGTCGTGCTTGTCGGTGTGGCGGGAAGGACCTTGACGGAGTGGTGAGGGCTCCTGCCCGGCTGCATCGGTGTTTTGGACATGCTTGTTGAGACGGAGTTGGTGGACGACGTGGACGATGCCTTGGAGTGGGTATGGTGATGAACGGGATGGTGCATGGATCGGACCGAAGACACAGATGACGAGGTCGATTTGCGGCCACGGAGACCCGCTGAAGAGCGCCGGACAGTAGACCTTGGTGTTATGGGCGATGGCGATAGGGAATGGCGTTTGTAGGAGCCGCCGGTGGGCGCTCGACGATGAAATGATGAAGGGCCGCTAATTGGCGTGGTCAAATTCGGCGTAGATGGGCTGCTTAGGTCGTTGTTCAAAGGCTGAATCCCTGCGCCAACAGGTTTCCTTGTGAAGCCATTCACCATGAGATTCTGGGGCAGAGTAGAAACAGCTGGTGTGGGAGCATGCGTCGGGGCAGCCTTGCCGGTGTGTGGCCGGGGACTGTTTTCCTTGGAGAACCTGTCGTCTCTCCCGTTGCGGCTCTTATCGCGCAGGTCGGAAACAGAATGGCTGTGTCTCCTGTCGGCATTCTTGTGTCGTCGCGTACTCTCGAAGAACCAGTGTGTCAGGTTCTTCCAGTGTGCTATTATACCTTGAGACGGTCTCTTCCGGACCTTCTGCTGCGGTGTCTCGTCCGGATCGTGACCTCGGCTGGACCCTCTACAGTCTAGCCCTTCACTCGCCGTCACCAGATGCAGAGTCGAGCCCCTAGATCTCGCGCTCCGGAGAACACCCGGCACGCCCTCCTTGGGCGGCGGCAAAGGCCTCCGGTGGCGTGAAGTGCTGAGAGACCGAATTGAGTCCTTGTCAATGGGGGGAGGTGGCGGGTTCTCTGTGTCCGCGCCCGTGCCCATGCCCGCGCCCGCACCGAGAGTCAGGTTCGACCTCGCCGCCTCAGGCAGCTCAGGAAGATCTGTGACCAGAAAGTCGGGGTAGTATCCGCTTCGCCGTTCTGAACGGCCTCTGGGCCTCGACGGGACGGGGTCTCCCAGCTTGAGAAAGGTCCCTTCCTCCCCCACAGGCGCGAGGCGTTCAAGGCGACTAGAAGCTTGGGAGAAGCGGCGGGAGCTCCTACGATCTCCTTCCTTCTCTTTCCGCTTCTTTTCCCTCCTCTTCTGTTTGCGCTCCTCCTTCTCCAGCAGCAGAGTCCACCAACCAGCGAGGGTGTCACATTTTTGAGCCAACACAGATTCTATCACGTGGTCAATATTCACTCCAGCGCTCTTCATTCGGTGTAGACAGTCTTTCTCTAGCAAAGTTGTGAAGGGATCAGGGCGTTCCTTGCCCAGGATGGCCTGTTGTTCTAGGGCGTGATCGGCCAGAAATGGGTGGTTCAAGATATCTGTCAAGGATGGTCGAGGGAAAGGTCTTTTGGATAGCAACTGTTTCAGCAGGGACAAGGCGTCCGGTGGTATATGGTCGGGGTATTTGGGCTCCTCGGCCAGGATTTTGCGGCGTGTGACGTCGTCATCGTCGTCGTCGAAGGGCAGTTCTCCGCAAAGCAAGGCGTACAGGATGATACCTAAGCTCCAGACATCAACCTTCTCTCCCGCGTACTTTTCTCCCTTCAGCATCTCCGGGGCTGAGTAGCATATGGTGCCACAGAATGTCTGCAGATAGTTCGTCTTCCCTTCGTATTCGCGCGCAAAGCCAAAGTCCAACAACTTGACGTTTTCGTTCTTGTCGAGGAGGATGTTTTCGAGCTTGAGATCACGGTGGACACAGTTTTGCTGGTGAACATATGCTACGGCGCCAACCAGCTGGGTGAAGGTCTTCTGGACCTTGTCGACGGGCAGCTTTCCATGTCGAAGGAGGTAGTCGTAGAGTTCCTCGCCGGAACAGTATTCCATCACCATCCATACCAGGGTCTCGGTCACGACGACCTCATATAGGCGGGCGATGTGAGGGTGTACGAATTGGCGGTGGTGGTGTATCTCCCTGGCGAGGTTGGAGTCGTCCTTCTTGGCGGACTTGAGCACGACCTTGGAGCCATTGGTAAGCTTGTGCGAAGCTAGGTAAACCTTGCCAAAAGAACCCTTTCCTATAAGCCTTCCAAGCTGGTAGTTCCCGACGGTGCCAAGGTCCTTGTTGGAGAAGTCATCGAGGAGCTCCTGGTAGGAACGGGCAAGCTTTGCCTTCCTCTCGTCGACGACCGGCCTCCTGACCGGCAGCATCTCCGAGGGTCGGTCCGGGGGGGCTCAACCCGACGTGAGTCCGCCGGGTGGATCGTCTCACGGATGGTTGACTAGACGGGGTTTATAACTTCGTAGGGAGGGCGTAGGGAGGGTCTTGTATGGCTCGAGGGGCCAATTGATGGGACTAGAAGAGTTGAGAGGGGTCGGATGGGTCGGAGGGTGCCGTAGCAATGATCCCGTACAATCGCATCTAATCGATCGAATGCCCCGGGTATTCAGGGGCTTGTTGTATCGTGTGTTCGGACAGGTTGTTTTCGCGGTAGGATGGAGTATAGGTATGGGTTCGAGATGGGATGTTGTCTATGGGGAGAGACAACAAGGGCCGGCAATATGTCGATAGGAAGGAGAAAATAAAAAACGAGGGGCAATTCGAAAGAGATGGATCATAGTTCATTGGACATTGGACATTTTGGGGGGTGGGAAGGGGAAAAAAAAGAAGTCAAAGCAAAAAGAAAGGTCTCTCGTTTGGTGCAGGCAGGAAGTTCAAGCGAGAAGGAAGTTGGGGCGCAAAGCGAAAGCAGGGTCCCACGGTTCCACGTTTCCACGGTTAACGACAGTGCCCAGGTGCCACGGTTCAGGGCACGGCCTGGGCGTAATTACAGCGGGATTAGCGTCCCCAAAAGGTCAAGACTGGAACCTTGAGAGCCCACAGTTCCAGTCCACAATAGAGCATTATAGAGGATGCTCACTGGATGGATGCACTATGTATACCGGTAAGGAAGTTCCCGAGGACTTGGAGCCTCTTTTTACAGATTACATACTTAAGTTAAGTACATACACAAGTGGGAATCAAACAAAGGTTGACGCAAGACAGACATTGAATGGAGATGGGGTGGGGGTGTCGTTATAATTTAATCCATCATTTATTATTTATTTCCTTCAGGGGGTTGTTTTTAATGCGATCAGATCATACAGACTGGTTGACACATGACATGTTTATATATTTATATGAGTATATATATATTTATATGTTTGTATATACTTGTATATATATCAGCCCATTGATTACCAGTCATCTACACAGCTGGAGTAATCTATGCCCAAGTAGCTACCTAGGTAGGAAGGGAGATACATGTACTGAAGATTGAAGTAACTGGTGGATTGAAGGTAACAAATAGTAAGGGAAGACAACAACGACACGACACAACACAACAACACCATTCACTCCGTTCCAAAAGCAATGAGATGATGCATGATCAGGCAGTCAGGATCGACACACTCTTTTGTTACGTACTACATAAGTAAGTATGCTGGCATGTAGGCACCCTGGCACCTGGGCATGTACCGTACTGTACTACAGGTACAGACGGGTACATACTAGTGTACACTGCAGTAGCTCGGGCACTACTGGCACTTTTTGGAGCGGCCAAGGCGGCCTGCTTCGGGCCCTGATTTAATCGGACTTTTTGGGGGTCCAGGGTTGGTGTGCCACTGGGATCATCCCCTGTTGCTGTGAAGTTCACTACCTAACTTAGTCACTGCCTACCTAGGTAAATCAACTTAGGTAACTTAGGTAGGCCTAGGTAGGTACTTAAGTACTTGTTCAAGTAAATACTAAATACCGGTGCTACAGATTACCATGCTGAGTGATGGTTCCACAAAAGGAGGTGGCTTGCCAATCATGAGGTGTGGCTGACCTTGCTAGGTATATTATTTATGGCAACAACCGCCCTGCTGTGCTTCGAATGAACTTTGACGATTATCTACTGGGCTTGCGGATGGGAAGTATCGTGAAAAGTAGACTTGCTTTCTTACTAAGAATCTACTTTGGGCCAGTACAGTCAGTAACTTATTGGCTCGTCACGAAACCTTCCTTCATACAGACAGGATCGAAACCGCCAGAGGCATCAACCTTCGTACAATGTAGAAGCCAGGCAATCATACTGACACTGAGACCGAAGCCATCTCCCAGACCGTCTGACACTTGTCATCAAGGTGTCCAATACCAATGATTACGTCCCCACGAGCATCCAGATGAAGTCAGCTTGCTGTAACACATCACGAGAAGGCTGAGGAGAGGGGGGCCAGAAGGGGAAGTAAGGCCAACCATTTGTTAACATCAAAAGGCCTGCCCCCAAAGGACCGCCTTGGCACCTCCCTCCCACCATGACCCTTGTCCAGAGAATAGCAGTTCGTGTCAGAGTCGTCCAGTACCGACCGCCTGGGCGTAGTCGGCGATGGTCTCCAGCGGGATGGGATCTACACGCCGTGCCTAGATGGCTGGGGCGTACTCGCAACTGATCCGCCTGCAATGGCTGCCTGGGCAACCCCCTTGGTCATTTAAGGGAAAAGATGGTAGGATTTTGTTTAAACGGCAAGAGAAACACCAGAGAGCCGGCAAAGCCCCTATTAGCAAAGTTCCATAGCGATCAGGGGCTCAATGCTCAAGGGCTCAAGGGCTCAAGGGCTCAAGGGCTCCGTGTGACACCCACCCATTCTGCAGCAGACGGGACATAGAATAGCTGGAATATATTAGAAATCACGCCAGTAACACTGTTGTGTCCAGAGTGAAGACGAATTAAACAGCAGCCAAGGATACACCTAAAGACGACAACGCTATCACGCACATTATATATCTCGACTTGAGTAAGACATCGTTTTCTATTCCACGCCCTCCTACGTATTCCACCCATTCCTAATATTTACGAACCCACCTAACGACTCCTAAACAACAATCCTCCCCAACTCCCTCCCCACAACCCTCTCACTCTCGAGCACAAGCGGCCCACCCCCAAGCCCACTAGCATCCAGCGAGACAGTCACCCTCCCCCGGTCCGCCACCACCCTCACCGTCTCCCCGAGGTTCCTATAGTCCGTCTCGCAGTGACCCGACGACAACGACGACGACCCCATAAACACGGAGCTCCTCCTCCTGCCCCCGGCCCCGCCCATTCCTCCGTACCCTTCGCCCTCCACCGCAGCCTCCCGGACCTCCACGCTGGGGTAAGGAAGGTACCCCTCCCGCAGCGGGATCAGGATGAGCGGTATGTCCGCCTCGTTGATGGGCGAGGAGCTCAGCTCGGCCTCGGTGCTCGAGGCGGACGGCGCCGGGATCACGAAGTGGCCCTTCTTCCGCCCGCCCACGAGCCACGTGTCGCCCGGCGCCGTGACCTCGTAGGTGAACTCGTCCCCGGCCGCCTCTTCGGGGGTCGCACCGCTGGCAGCGGCGGTGTCGAGCTTGCTCGTGTCCCACACCCGCGTCCACTTGAGGTGCAGCGTCGCCGGTAGGAGCTGGTTTATGCATACCACGGGCGCCTCGTAGTTGTCGGCAGGCTGGACGAGCGACGGGATCGGTCGTTGCAGCCGGATGTCAGCTGTGTGTACGACTGGGATGGACGGTATATCGACGGGTATGACGATGGACTGCTGTTGTGAGGGTTCGACCTCTCGCATGGCGGGGATCTTGACATTCTTCCTCGTCCAGCCGAGGACGAACTCGCTTAGGAGGGTCGTAACATCCTCGCCTGTAGCCGTGGTGCCGAGGCCGTAGAACTGTTTCTGCCACATCACCTCCGCCAGGAACCCTGTCGGCAGCATACCCAACATCGCTGCCCTCTCCAGATCGTAAGGCGTCAGATCGTTGCGTACCTGATCCAGCACGCTGGCGATGACAAGTCTGCTGTATTGCCATAAGTTTGCGTCCTTCAACGCAGCTGTCAATGATTCACGGATATTATCCGTGATTTCGTCCTGCAGCACGCTGTACGACAGACTCAGATACATGGTCTTCTGGGTGTTGGGGCCGATTTTGGACCCAGCCTTCCGCTTTATTTGGTAAAGGAGACTGGCAGGCTGTTTGGGGAAAATGACGACGGGATTTGCGGGAGGTACGCCAAAGCGGGATTCGAAGGTGTCGGACTCGACAAGTTCTGATTTGAACAAGCGAAGAGGGCTCGGCGACGCACTTGACACTGTAAAACGTGAATAGAGGGCATTGTGCTTAAAGACGTCCTGGACGTTGACGCCGAGCTTCAGAGCCAGTGATATGGATGGTGTCTTGGACAGTGTAAATGTCCCCTTTTCAGTCGTGAACTTGACTTCCACTTTGGCGGAGACGGTGGGGACTTCCTGCTCCGTGGTGAAGGGGATCCGTATCTTGACTGAAGACCTGGCTTCCATGGATGAGAACGAGAAGAGGCCGGCTTCTGGTGAGACTGGCTGCTGTTGCTGCTCGCCATCGATGATTTTGGCCTCGGCGGTAAGGAGGCGCAAGCCGCCCGTTGCAGAACGAATGCGGATCTCGCAGGTCTGTACCTCGTTCCAACCAGTCGTCAGTTCCAGGTCCATGGCGGAATTCTGATCAAGCTGAACGACGGTTGCGGGCTCGACCTGCAAGTCCAGTGTTTCGGCACGCTGATACAGAACCACATACGGATTCCTGAAGTTAACCGCATTATGGTCAAAAGGCTGGAATGCCTTCCTTTCGAAACTCAGCCTTAACGGTCCACTGTTGAGTTGGACCCGATCGACCTCGAACATGCCAGGGCTCATGGCATTGCATCGCAACTGGATCTTGTTTCGGCCCGGTTTGAGCTCGAGGTCGTCAGTCTGCTCCAGCCACAGCTCGCGAGATCCGCCCGCAGCGACTATCCGCATCATGGCTTTGTCGATGGGTAGGGGATCAGCGAGCACGCTCCGCAACTTAAGCGTCAAACAAAAGCTGTCCTGGCCTTCATCGTAGACCGGCGTGCCTTCCAGCTCAATATCCGTAAAGAAGTTCAGAAGGGAGTGCTTGACCTCCTTGTTAAAGGATTTAGCAGCAACCAGGAAATCTGGGAGGAACCCCTTGAACGCTTCGCTCTCTGCGTACTCTGTATCCTCTTTGGGACTAAGTTTTATGTGGCTCTTCTCCTGTATCCTTTCCTTCTCTGAGTTGGCCGCTTTCGAGAGCAGCTTCAGTACGACGCGAACGTAATCGTCATTTTTCTTAAGTTCCCGCAAGCATTTCGAATACATGACCAACATAGACAGCTCCAGTAGACTCCAGCCACTCTCGCCGTAGAATGGCGTTGTCCGGAGGAAGTATGATGCTGCCGCAGCATAGTCTTCAAGGTAATACTTCATGACGGCGAGGTCCGACATAGCGGCCAGAACTGAGTGTGTGTGGTTGGCGACCGTGTAATGGCGCAATGCCTTGTCGGTCAGCATCTCGTATAAACGGTAGAAATCCTCTCTGTTGTCGAGTGCTGTCCGTAGTAGTTTGTTGTCCACACCCGCCAGCGTGTATTCGGTATCCGTCTTCCCCGGCGTATCTTCCGCTGGTCCCGATGTTGTTGATGGCTCGTCGTCATCGAGGTTGACATCTTCCATGTCCTGCAGTCCAGTTTCTCCTATCTCTGGCGCAGATGACCATCCATCGCTCCAGCCCCGCTTCTTGCCACATTCCTCCAGAATATTCCGCGACAGAGCGTAGAGCTCGGCTCTCCTAGCAGCCAACTCTTCTTGCCCTGCCTTGTGGTGCTGTTGGTTTATGGTATCCTGCATATCAGGCATACTCGCCCTGCGGTCGCCTGGCCCTGGAAAGAAATTTGGACTGGGAAGAGCCGGCAGCCGACTGTTTCCCAAGGTTGAAATCCTGAGAGATGACGTCCTCGTTGGGAACATTGTTGGGCGCTCTGATATCGAGTCGCGGGACTGGGCTTCGTTGACCTCGCCAGTGGTAGGGGAAGTAGTCGTAGATGGAACAGGTAAGCCTTTCGTGGATGTCTGTGCCAGTATTTGTTGTGCGATTGAGAATGCGAATGATGCAACAACGTTCTCAGCCACCTCTGCCACAAGATTGTCGTACGGCGTTGACAAGGTCGGTGTGACACCGCCGGCCTCGAGTTTCCTCTGATCCATGAGCGCAGCGATGAGATCCCGTCGCATGACTTGTGAGACAGCGGGGATGAACTCAAGTGTCCTCTTGCATATCTCGGCAAGCATGGACAGATTCTCAGACTCATCTGTCTGTGTTGGTGGTGGTGCTCGCGGCGCAACGCCGTGTAGAACTGATTCTTGCTGCTCCCTCAACTTGTGTAGGAGCTCCTCTCTCGTGGACCAGGCATTGCCCAAGCGTAGAAGCAAAGCGATCTGTCGTGCGAATATGTAGCACCTGAAGTCGAATATTGACACGTTGTTTGCCAAGATCAGGTCCCGATAAGGTTTCTTCATAACCGAGATGGGAATATCGTCGAACTTCTCAGCATGTTCCTGTTCCCTGACCTGTAGGTCCACTGTCTCTTCATCTTCGAATTCCAAGGTTCCAGTGCTTGCGGTTGCCATTGCCTTCTGCGCGACCCTCCTAAGATCGGGAGTGAAAGGTAGTAGTGAGCCACCGTGAGTCTCGGCGAATTCCACGGCTGCCTGTTCCTGTATTATGGAATCCAGGCCAACACTCAACTCGTCGTATCCGACCAGTGCATCCTCCACCAGTCCCACACTCTCGAAGCCCCTGGCTAGACCTTCTTTCAGGATGAAGAAAGTGCAGAAGTTCCAACCCGGCAGGCTCCTCTGGGCATCTTTCTCCTTGATGTCCTCCTCATACTGGGTCACTCTCAGATCGAAGCTCGACAAGATGAGACGTTTGAACCTGTCAATCAACTCGGCCCAGGCGGCCTTTGCATCGTCCTCCGTCTCCGAGTACCCCGTCGGCACCGCTGGGACCACCCTCGGCAGAATGTCGTATGGGACATCATTGACACCGATGCGGATCTGGGTAATCCTATCCACGTTTCCCTTGGATGCGCTGGTGAAGTCGCTTCTCAGCTTTTCCAGCAATGGGGTCGTCGTTTTGCTCCATAAGGAACCGGTACTCTTGGTTACTGGCAGCGAGTCAGAGCTGCCGTCTGCTCCCTTCCCACCGCTGCTCGTAGTCCTGGGTTGGGTAGCGGCGACAGTATTCGGGACCACCACGTGTATTATCAGCCACTCGCATGCGTCGTGGTTCTCAGCAGCGGTGTGGGCATCCTTCTTGTTGCTGTGGCTCGATGGCGGTGTCGCGTGTTCCTTGATCCAGTCGCGCACCTCGGAGCGCACTTTTGATTTGTATTGGTCGTTGTCGTCGCATCGAACGAGCAGGACTTTCAGGTATGGTGTTTGTCGCAGACCCGGGATCTGGTGACGCCTGGTACTGGCGGTGTATGGCCTGGAATGAAGGGCATCTTCGAGGTCGCCAGCAGTTCGATTCCCACCGCCGAGGGGTTGTGTCTGGAAGCCATCCTCACCACCTCCACTTCCACCAGGACCTGGCGGTTGTGCTAAGGATGCTGCTCTGTGTCTGGGAGGTTGTGCTGCGGATACGGCTCTCTGTCTAGGAGCCTTGGCGGCGGCGAGGGCGTCGATGAGCTCGACATGGAGGGTCTCGATAGATCGTAGAGGGCCGGCATGGGACTGCCAGTGGAGGTTGCGTAGGGGCAGGCGTGGGATGAGGCCTGGGGCAAGGAGCTTGTAGATGTCGTGAGGGTCGAAGTACTCGACTGCATCCAGATGGCACGTGTCAGCTGCTGCGAAATGCGGATGCGACAGTATTCATAGTAGATTTAAAAAGCAATTACCTGTCACCTTGGAGGTTGATAAGGACTGTTCCATAGTGAACAGCTAGCAAGGACCCAGCCACATGGTATTAGTTGTCGACACGATGGAGGTGGTTATGCGTGTGCAAGCAGTACTATACTGTTGGATGTATGTATGTATGTATGTACAGATTACATAGTAGTGTGTACAGTGCTTTGTATGTTAGGTAAGTGCCATGCCGCGCCGTGCCGTGCCTTGCAGAATGATGAGTGACGTTGGAAACTAAGCGCTGGAGACTGAAGAAAGGACCCGTGGACCCCTGAAATTACAGGGGGGCAAGCCTAAAACGGAAGGCGGTGACCAACACCACTCAACCAATGTTCCGCTCAAGACTGACACGCTCAATATGTCGTCGTTGCGCCTGATGGCGACAGTTACATTACAAGTACTGACAAGCCAGCAGGCTTTCAAGAATCCCTGGACTGGATTCCATACATCGACCTCCCCTGTCATTAGTCCAGGCACATTTGCATCATCCCATAACAGCATTAGACGCCGCGTAACTTATAGGCGACACTGGGGCTGTTACCACGTACATACATAACTATGTACCTCGAGTAGGTATTGAGTTACCCTATCATGATCATCATCGCAAGCTCCCGGCGAGCTGCCAAAGTGCTTGTCTCCGTCTTGAGATACGAAGAGATTTGTTATCGTCGCATACGTATCGGTGCTTTGTGTGTAGACAGACACGAGAAATTAGACGCTACGCCGGGCACAGTCCTTCGAACAATTACTATCACCATCATCACTATAGCCATCGATATTAACGACTTGCGGAGTTCGGTCTGCAATAGCAGTACTGCCAACTCACAATTACTTCTGCAGCTCCTAGCCATATCTTCAACGTCCACGTATAATCTGTGCATACCCATATTGGTGTTACACACCATCGGCATATGAGTTGATGCGAGTGCTTAGGGAGTTCCCAGGTGCCTCCCGTGTGTTCTTGTTGGCAGGCCTTGTCAAATCCGATGTCGTTTTCGTTGTTGTATACCTACCCTGTATATGTGGCTTCAAGGCCCCACGCAAATTTGCACCTGCCTTTGATTTCTGGGTGTAGTCTCCGACCCTGACTGAAACTGACAAACCTGGTTCTGCCACATAGAACAGGCAAGGGTGGGTTCGCCGCCGTGTTGAAGGACAAGACTATAGACGGGGAAACTGTAGCCGTCAAGAGCTCCAAAACCCTCTCGTCGAGATCCAACACGGAGGCGCATACCAAGCGTGTCACGTTCGACTTTTAAATTATAAAGAGTTGGATATGAGCCAACCATAAGATGCTATAGACGTTAACAGATCATCTCGGACGTAATTTGGACCCCATGGGTGGCGTATGTGGCGCAACATTGAATACAAACCTTCTGATGAATTATGCATATAGAGTGACTTCTTTCCCTGGCAATGCGAGTTTCAGGCCCCAAACCTCAGCCCCATTGCAACAATCATCTACTGGCTTTGCTGTTGAACAGAGCCAAGCTGCTACCGTGGCAACCAGGCCTCAAAGACCTCGAAGGTCTATGAAAAGCCGACCGCTCAGTTCATTGAAGTAACCTGCTCGCTGGTGTTCTTTTCACTCCTACCTACTTAATACTTAAGTAGGTATGTGGATATCATCAGCTCTCCGTCACTTTACTTTCTTTCTTCTTGTATATATCCTCTAAGCCAACATACTTTTTGGTATAAACTTTGAGTCTTAAAGTTTACTATGAGTTATCATTCTATCCATGCCGCTCCAAGATCCCTTTTGTTCACCCTGGTCGGCATCGTCGCCGCGACACAATGCTATCATCCAGACGGTACAGTCGCTGAAGGCGACGTTCCTTGCTCAGACGACGAGGTCATACACTGTTGCGGTCAATCCTCCATATGCTTGAGCAATGGTTACTGCCTCACCACCTATCCCGATTATCATCTAGATCGTAGGAGTTGTACTAGCCACGAATGGACATCTCCCTGCCCGCAGAACTGCATTGACGTACAGTTGACCCACCCCCTCCCCTTGCCTACCCATCCTTGACCATTCTGGCTTCTCCTGACAGCTCCGACCCGATCCGGAATCGTACGGTATCGTCCCTAACATCGCTCGTTGCCTCTTTGCAGCCCACATATGATACCCTCAGCGGCCCAAATGCCGTCGCCACGCTGGGGGCCGTCGATGAAGAATATCACTTCTGCTGCGGGTATCCCGTGGCCGATGCCCAAGGAGTATGGGCCTGCCCCGAAAATCGCAGCAGCTTCACGATAAGCAACTCTCGCTTGATGTTTGGCTCTGCAGCGCTTGAGAACGCCACGGTCACGAGCTCCACCGACTTCCCAACCGCGTCGACGAATTCGGGTGATAGCCTGGCCTCGTCTAATTTCGGCTGCGAGGATAACGACAGGAAAATAGGGCTCGGCGTTGGCGTGCCCCTCGGGGTCCTTGCGCTGCTGGCCGTGGCTTGGGGACTATGGGAGAGGAAGAGGGCCAGGACTCAGTCAGCCGCTGCCGTCCCAGAGGAGAATATTCGTCATGACAAAGTGCAGTCATCGCATTCGGATTACGAGAGTCGGAATGGGCAAGATAATGGCTACCTACAGCCTGCGCAGCAAGAAGGATGGCCAGTGGTCGAATTACGCACGGCAAGGAGCCCTGTTGAGATGGAGACACATGGCGGCAACGAAGGCGACGAGTCATGGTTATAGTACAGGTTGTACCTAATAGTAGCAGGGTAACGGATTCAAATGAGTGTAGGCCTTTTGCTGTTCATAGCAATAGAATATGTGCATGTATACTATATACTTCCCACTTGTACTGTACCTGCGCGACTCAATGTCGGGAGACCTGTAAATGGAGGCACGCTCTAGGCTCAATAGACGGCCAGAACAGCATATCCTCGACTTAATTTGTAATTTCGGACCTTGGGAGCAGAATTAGCCCTCCGCCAGGTACGACATCGGAATGGGCTGTCCCGTACCAACATGTTGAGCTGTAATACTCGAAATACTCGAATTGAATTGCTCAACATACATTGGCAGCAGCCTTTCACCAGAAAAGGTACTATCGTAGGCCCCTATATTACAGCCTAGTATATGATGCTCTTCTTATGTGGCATTTGGTTTCCGACTTAGTGTAAAGTAGGACATTCTGCAGTTGGTTATATCTGTGATGCTGTTCACTTCATCTGTTGACTTGTCCATCCCAGATGTGGATTTGTATGGGAACCTTCAAGGCATCGCAGCCTGGCAGACTGGGGGGCCACTTCTCAGAGCTTGCCTCGTAGGTTCACTGCAATTTTAGGCCCATCGAGGGCTTCCATATGACCAAGTCCACGGCTGCCTGCTTGCCCACCTGGGCAATGATAGACGTCATATGTGCATGAAATCATCAAGTATCTATGCAGGGATAATACAGCCACAAATGGTTCAATGCACCGTGTAAACAAGGCTCCGCATGTGATATTTCGAGTGATAGGCCCGTATACGCCAACGTACATACTGAAGTATCTGTGAGTAATCCTTTGTCCCTCTGTAATCAGTTGGCGGGTATAGAGGGCCATAGCGGCTCATGGTGCATAATACTATACATGTATATACATCATTGTGTCCTTCAGTACAGCATTGAGGTCTTTTTGTATGCCGGTCAGTTACGCGGAAATATACCCCAATTGAGCACCTGGGCAGGGCAGGTATGCCCAATCCCCTCCCATTACCCATTCCCAGGAAAAGCATTCCCTTTCAAGGCAGGCTACAATCGAGGTGTCCCTCTGGGTAGGGGTGCATGCAGCCCACCTGGGCACAGAATGGCATGGGAATGGCATGGGAATGGCATGGGAATGGCGACAGACTGGCGAGGCCGGGAACACCTAGGCCTGGACACATGTCTAAGTGACATGTAGAAGGATTGGACTTGCCAGGTATCCCGTTAGGGGATTCTAGCTGTTCAATGTTTACTTGGGCTATTTGGTTATTATTTGAAACATGTATTATTTTATCTTCCGGAAGTGTAAAATCTCTTCCTTGCCAGTCCGTGGAACTTGTGAAGAAGCTATTGGTATCCAGTTCCATACTTGCAACGATGTTCGGTGCTTTCCACCTTCGCATGTCTGGTTTTCCCGAGTTCAAGACCCAAGTTCAAGATGACACTGAATCCCAGCCCGCCTTTTCCAACCCATCATTATTGACACGACTCTCACCCCGATATATCTCCAGCACCGTCATCAAGGGCAGCCCCAGCATCAACAAGCTTATTATCGTGGCAAAGGTCCACTCCTTCTCCCCCTGATCCGACAACGGCGTCGTCGGCACGCCAAAGGCCTGCGACATCAGCACCACCCGGACCGTGGCGCCCACCGCGATTGCCGTCATGATCACCCAGCCCACAAGCTGCACCCACTTGAAGCCGCGCTGCCTCCGGTCGTGGAGGTACCAGGTAGACGCGGTGAAGACGACGCAGTTCCCGGCGATGACGGAGATGGTCCCCACAAAGGACAGGCCGATGTTACTGGCCTTGTTGCCTCGGATCTGCCACGCGCAGCTGGTAGGGAGCGTGGACTCCTCCAGGTTCTTCTGGACCACCTGCAGCATGCAGATCCCGTACACGCAGCTGAGGACGAGGTTGGTCAGCATCAGGACCTGGCGCAGCCAGCGGAGCACCGTGTCGGAGCGGAAGGAGGCGACGAGGACGAGCATGGTGCAATTGTGGACGGCCATGGAGAGCAGTGAGAGCATCCAGATGATGAAGAAGTGGTACGGGACTAATTTGTACATCTGTGAGAGCCCCACGGCCTGGATGCCGATGCCATATAGGATTTGCTGGTCTGACAGGCCATAAAGTAATTTTCGGCGCTATCGAATGCAAAGTTAGTATTGTTGTGACACAGACTATGTAGGAGTATATCAAATCCCAAACAAACCTCAGGAGTAGAGGGTAAAAGTCAGGCAAGACGAGTGTGATGAGATGCACTTACGATGAGCCCAACGGCAGGCCTGTGGCTGTGGATGAATGATTCCTCAATAATTAGAGACAGAGATAGAATTATGGCGATGACGGCGGGGACAATGAAGCCGAGGATGACCTGGGACGATATATTAGTCCAGAATACCTGGGACGGCAGACCACCACAAATGCTTCAGATGCAACATGAAACATCATTTCGGCCTCCTCTTGTCAGACCGCCTGGAGAGGAATGGAAGAACATTTGCATTCATGCTTGAGATCGCTCGATGGCTGGCTACTTGGCTGGGACGTGTATACACGACAGAACTTACACCAATACCGGCTATGCCCGTGTTCGATGGCGTACTTGCCGGAGGGTCGGTACATATCGTGGGGCTCATGCTTATACAGAAGCAGATTTCGCACAGGATGGTAGTCTTCCAAGCCGTGCTTGCCCTAGCAGTCGTCGGTGTCCTTCGAACAGACTGTGGTGATTTTGGAACTATGCCGTCCGAGCAGATATGTTGGGGGAACACCGGCGACTGCTATTGTGACAAGACAGGGAAAGGTTGATTGATTGTATTACGGAGTTATGCGTGCTATCATCTGCTGACGGTGATGGGGAGGCTTAAATGAATGAACGACAAAGAGGAATAGGGACGAAGGACGGTTCTTGCGGCGCGGCCACAGAGTTAGGACGGACGGTATTAGGATATGTAGAATGAGGGTGGTGATAGGAAAGGATGAAGTCAAAGTCAAGGTCGTTTGTAGCTTACGATACGCAGCAAAGGGCTGATCAACACTCTCTTAAGCATACTCGATGACATGGAAACAGCCGCCGCGTCTAAAGGGAGGGAAGGGACGATACAAGAGTGGTAATTGGGTCCTGCGCTTGCACGCTTTGTATGGCCATGTTATTCAGGGGTCAAGTCTAAACGCGTTTCAAGCAAAGACAACTCGGCGCCAATCATCCTCTGGCCACCAAACAAAGGAAACAAGGGCCGCTACCCGGTGTCCCTAAATAGAGATGGCGTCTCGCTGTCTTTGTTCTTTATGGATTGGACATAACAAACGCCAGTAAGTGGATCCAACGTTGACCTGAAACGGCTGAGTTGCTATAATCAAGATCATCGATGTCATTCAATTGTTCACTTACACCAAACCACCGATGTCCCACAGAATCAACCCTAACCCCCGTGACACTGGTTATTATCAAAGTCGAGGTCGAGGCCTGGTCTGCGTATATCTCACAAGTTGCATGATAATGGTAACAAGCATCTAGGCATGTCAGGATATTCTCAATCAAGAAGGAAAATACGTTAAAACTTGTCACAGAGAAGGGCCAGGCAAAACCTTGTATGCTTGAAGAGAAGATAATATGAACTTTCTGAACTATGTAATCCTTAAAAAAGTGGTATAAACCATATCGAAGAGCCTATTCCGACCCAACCGCCACCCCCATGTAAACCTGATCATGATACATACATTAATTTCATGTGTGAAGTGAATTACATAACACCGTCCATGCAACACCGATTACACCGAGAGAGGTTTGCCTTCATCTCGAGTATGTGTGTGTGTCAGTTGCGAATTGATATCCTTCGCTAATGCTCCCTCCCTTTCCGCAGAAAAGCTGTCCGGCGATTTGGCCAAGTCCAGATGCGAGGGGCAAGAGAGCCCAACAACGGTAGCCATCATGCTGGCTGTCAAGAAAAATGAAAAAACTGAAAAAGAAGAATTTGTTCTTCCACGTGCTTAAGAAGAGTGAGCAGCCTGGATGATCTGAGCACCAATCTCAGCAATACCATACGTGGCAGTCATCAAGTGCGCCGACACGGCCGTGGGCGCAACACTGGCGTCGATGACACGCAGGTTGGTGGTTCCGTAGACCTTGAGGTTGGCGTCGACGACACCGCCCTTGCTGCGGGGCAGCATGGAGCACGAGGAAGAGGGGTGGTACTCGGTACCGGCGTTCTGCCTGATCCAAGAGTCCCAGCTGGCATCGTCAGTGACGGAGCCGCCGGGGGAGCTCTCGGCGCCGAGGGTGCCGGACATGGCGGACCCAATCTTGCGCGCCAGCTTGTGGCCCTCGCGGAGCAGGCGCAGGTCGATTTCCTGGGAGAGGTAGCCAGGGTTGATGGTGGGGCCGTTGAAGGGGTCGGCGCTGTTGATGATGATGGAGCCGCGGGACAGGGGCTGCTGGAGGGCCACCTGGATGTTGACGGTGCCGTAGATGTCCGCGAACAGGATCTCGACCAGGCCAACCTGAGAGTCGTAGATATCGTTGACCTGGCTCAGGTAGGTGGCGTTGTATCCGGCCTTGACGGTGTCGGGGGCGTTGTAGCCGGCGACGGCGGCCGACGCGTTGTTGCGGAGGGTGTCGAGGAGGGACTGGGTCTCGCTACCGACCAGGGTGGTCATGTTGATGTAGGCGACGGCGGACTGGACGAAAGAGTCGGTCTTGGCGTCACCGGTAACCTGGGAGGGGGGTCCGGCGGCAGAGTCCTTCAGGGGGTACATGAGAGCGGCGCTGAGGTGGTCCTGGACGTTTTGGCCGACACCGGGGAGGTCGATGACGGTCTCGATGCCGAGGGCGCTGAGCTTGGCGGTCTCGCCAATTCCGCTGTGCTGCAGGATGGTGGGCGAGTTGATGGTACCGCCGGAGATGATGACCTCGCGGGCGGCGTTGACGGTGTGCACGGTAGCGCTAGAGTTGGCGGCATACTGCACGCCGGTTGCGGTGACGCCGTTGGTAGTGTCGAAGAGGACCTTGGTGACCTGGTGGCCAGTGAGGACGTGCAGGTTGTCCCGCTCTGTGTCGACGGGGTCCAGGTAGCCAGTCCGCGAGCTGGACCTCTGCCAGTTCTGGTTGTTGATGGCGGAGGTGGCCAGGAACGCGCCCCAGGAGTCACCAGAGTCGGGGTCAGGGTTGACGGGTGTGCCAAGGCTGGAAACGGCGTCGAAGAAGGGCTGGACCATGGAATATTCCACCGCAGGCCAGCCGGTCTTGATGTTGCCGCCAGTTCCGTGGCTGGCCGTGTTGTACTGCAGACTGGGCACCATGCTCTTCACGTCCGCAGCGGGCTCCTGGAAGTCTTCCGACTTCTTCATGGCCGCATACATAGCATCCCATCCCCACTGATCGGGGGAACCGATAAGCGAGCCCCACGAATCGAACTCCTGTTGCGAAGCACGTACCATGTACATGCTGTTCACCGACGAACTACCTCCAAGGACCTTACCCCTAGGCCAGGTAGTAGTCCGGCCACCCAGACCGGCCTGCTCACTAGTCACCCATTGCCAGTCGTACTGTGTGTTGAGGAAAGATTCGTAGAGGACACCAGACGGGGTGAGGAACCTGTCCTGGTCGGCACCATAGATGTCCGGACCGGCCTCGATGACAGCGACGGTAACGCTAGTGTCTGCGGACAGCCTGTTGGCCAGAGTCAGGCCGGCGAGACCGCCACCGACGATAACGTAGTCGTATGTCTGACCGTTGAGGGCATCGCCGCTCGCTGTGACCTGGCGCTTAGATAATGGGGGCGCAACGGGCTCTCCTCCAAACCGTGTGTTGTCGTTGAAAGGGACTGCTGCAACGGTCTGAATAGTACCGAGTCCGGCAACACCTGCCACGGCGAGGGCCTTCACCGAGTTGGTGACTGACTTCATGATTGTACTGTGATAAACAACAACAACAACAAAAAAAGAGATCGTTGGTCCGGAAGTGACAGACTGGTATAAATGAATGTGTGATCGCTAAAGACGTGCGAAAGCTAGGAGAATCATTTCTTAAAGGAAAAGGGCGGCTCTCCACCGCCTATTAATAAAAGGGCCGAAGGACCATAGTAAATGGACGAGGTTGGTGAGGTGAGGGGCAGTGCAGGGCTGGCAGGATGCAACCCGGCTGACCTACAGACCAGCATATACGGGCATTACTAGGATGAAGGTAAGTGGGAGAAGAACAGGTTGGGATCCGGGTGTCAACGACAAAAACTCACTATAATTGGCAGAGGAGCTGGTAGGAAGACTCCAGCGCCTAATCCTTTGCCCACCCTCGGAACCATTGTACGGTACTATGGGTCCACAATGTTGCTCGGGAATACCATGCACCCCATGAATACACCGCACCGTATCTCGTCGCAGCTCCACCACGATGCAGCCGCCGACGTCAACTTGGTAAACAAGGCACACAAGGCTCAAGATTACCTGGCGGGATCTACACCACTATCTGTGCCAGGCCCACTTGGCCGTGTCACGACTCACGGCACTTGGCAGACACCGATTCGACGGCCTGGGACGCCTTGAAAGGCCGTGAATAGCCTACAAGGTTAACGCGGCAGCAATCCAGGGGAACCAGGGGGTAGCGTGAGAAAGAAGCTTTTAATACCCACATAGGTTGGAACTTAGTCCGTGACGTCGACGAGAAAGAATCAGACCAGGCCACGAAGCTATCCGGATTCCGAAAGAGTCTGCCTCGTAAGCTGCGGGACGACAGGCTCCGTAGCCGAGGCTACCGGCTCCCCCTGGGGAACTGGAAGGCTATCTCTGCTAGTTTTTGCAAGCCGGACAATACGAAGTTGCTAGTTTTTCTTCTTCTTACAATCACGTCTTGTTGTCCCGGCTTTGTTGTATGTTGGCAGTAGTCTCCGAATGTCCCAACGAACAATAGGTTGCACCAGAGTGTAACGAGCCATGCGGCACGTGTGCACAACGGTGCGAACACCCGTTCCCCAGAAGTCTTTGTCTGTCGCACGTGGAAAAGGCGCCATGTGATACGAGCGAACAAGCTAGCAGCAATGTGGGTTGCTTTGGGACATGTCCCGTATTCCCAAATCACCTCCAGGGTGAACAAGCTCGTGCTCGATAAGCCCTACACGTCATGCTCGAACATGGCCTTCTTGACGGGCCCGGTAACAGTCGAGCGCCACTCGTCAAGCATTACCCCTAATTCAACTCTTACATCCTCCACAATAACATCCATCTTGATATCGTTCCTGTCATACCCAAACGGGTCCTCAAGCTGGCACGCAATAGCCTCGATGCCGTATAGCGCGAACATAATTAGCGCAACTATTGGTACCGACCACCAGTGGCTCTCGTCCACTACGGCGAACGGCAACACGCAGCCGAATAGCGCCAGGACTTGTCGCTGATGAATCAGGATGGCGACAGGGAATTGGGTTAGCCGGATCGTTTCCATCTTGCTGAAGGCGTCGACTAGTGTGTTGACTTGCACCGTCAACTGCGAGGCTTGCGGCGCGTGGAACCAGCCCCTTGCATGACCCCGAGCTATGAACGCCTCAACGAAGAAGGTGAGCTGAACAGGCAGCGCCAGGCCCTCATCCTCGTGATTCTGCAGACCCCTTGGGAGTAGCCCATGTCCTTGGTTGTCGACCTCGTTGCTTAGCATGCCCCACTCGGCGCGAAGTGTGTTTTTGATGCTGTCAGGTACGGCCAGGAGGATGCGGGCAGTCCTCTCCACATCGGCCCGCTCAGGTTCGGACAACTGTTTGGCACCGCCGGGCCCGCCGGAGCATACCAGGAAAGATCGTGTCAAGTTGCGTACGGAGGTGATGCAGACGGCGAAATTGTTGCGGCCGTCCCAGAAGCGCTGGTAGGCTGTCTGGTTCCGGAAGACCAGCATCAGGCCGACCACGATGGACAGTGAAGAGACAACACTGGCCGGCAGGGCGAAGTTGTGCTCCAGTCGGACGTGCAGAAGCGCGATGAGCGTGGTGAACAGTGAATGCAACACAAGGGGGACACCGACGTCTCTGTGTATCGCGCCCTTGATGAAGCGCAGGACTAGGGGCCATCTAGGTGGACACGCTGATCGTTAGTGGGGTGTTGACTCTCGTATTGTTCCGGCGGTATGGGTAAGAACACCTTCTGGGTTTTCTGTGCAGGAGCTGGCTGTGAGGGCATGTGACTTTGCGTCCCGGTGTCGGTGTGAGATACTGAGACGACAAAGTATTTGGTGTATCCTGAAAAGGCGGCGAAGGTGTCCTGCTCCGGCCGCCGTCGACACCGCCGTAGGATCGGTATGCAGATGAAGCCATGCTCTTCTTCTCACGTTCCGGATGTATTGTTTGGTTTTGACCGAGCAAAATGAAGGGAAGTCGAAAGATGAGACGAGACGAGACGAGACGAAAGAAGAAGACATTACAAAAAAAACACAAAGACGTATAAGAGGCTGCTGAGAAGGGGCAACCTCCACTGCACGATGGCCGGTCGGTGAGTCTGTAAGTTTGTGACACCAAATTGGAAGACGCGTTTGGCGCGATGCGCGCCTCGACCCACTTGGATCTTATCTTCAATATGCAATATATATGCATCACCACCCATTCCGGATTGTGGCCCTTGCCACACATCATTGATCGATTGATAAGACAGACAAGACAGACAAGACAGCCATCCAGTCCTGCCAGTCAGTCTTCGATGAGGGTTTCATGCCATCTGTTGTCCATCTCGAAACAATGCCAATGTGGTCAAAGTCAGGCAGTCAGTTTATGCAAGAGCATTCGACTGTCGCCCACCATACACACACACACCGTGCACAGTCAATGCAAGCGACACCCGTCACACTTGGTTATGCGCATAAACCCCAAAGATAGGGGGCTCGACGATACTGGACACTCGACATCAAGAACACCAGACTCGTGGGCACCTGGGCAGGCAGGCTCGCAGGCTCGGCTCAAAGGATGGCTGTCTCGATGGCTGTCTCGATGCTGCTAGGTATGTATTTCATGGTGACGTATGAATACGAGTTGGGCGGATTGTTGGTTCTCTTTCGCATACTGTTTCCCGTGTCCACATGATTCCGGTGTGGACCCTAAGCAGTACAGAGTGGGTGAGCAGTCACACAAGACGATGCGATGCAGTGGATCTCCATCCTGTGTCTCCGAGGTTCAGAAATGCGGAATGCTGCTTCTGCTGTTTGAACTGTGCAAAAGGAGGAAAGAGTAAGAATTACGCTTGCAGTGTGGACGGGGACGATGATGGTTTGATTTCTGTGTTTTTGAGTGTTTTTATGTGTTTGGAAACTTTGATGATGATGTGCGGATGTGCGGGCTGAAGCTGAACTCCCGTGTGGACTGCTCAGTGCTCAGTGCTCAGTGGCCTCAGTGCTCAAAGCCTAAGTGCTGAAAGCTCAGTGGTGCTGACCTGCCTGCTGAGTCATCATCATCAAAGA